>JAOCPS010819774.1:0-10108 GCA_025505425.1 Graphium colonna
AGACATGGCCATCCGGCATCCCCAAAAGTCATGCATACTTTATTTTATGCCGACTTTACAAAGGGCGGTGGTACTACTTCCCCGGACGAGCGTGGCCTTAAAAGTGCAGCAAAAGCTGTGAAAGGATGTTATGTGCTTAGCCCGAAAATTTTCAACTGGCTTCAAAAAAGGAGAATGTTTCCAATTCGGAAGTATCTATAGTTTTTAGGTATAACTCCACCATTTATGAAATAATTAAAAAAAAATTATCTGAAAGGGTAATACCATAACATTTTCAAAAAAATTGTTTTAGTAGTTAAATTCTGAAATCAAAAAAACGGACAAAACATGTTCTTGTTATGTACTTAAGAGAAAGAGTTTTGTCTGTTATTTTGATTTAAGAAACTAACTACTAAAACTGTTTTTTAAGGTGTTTGAAAAAGAATATTTTCAGATAGACAGTTACATAGAACTCATAAATTATGTTTAAACTCTTAAATTGGATAACAATTGAATCCACGACTTATGACTGCAGAGACATTGGCTTATTTATTAAATGCCACTAAAATATCGAAATAGCACCTACTTTAATATCTAATCATGATTTAAAATAGTTAATAATAGTGTACACTTACTGTTTTCCTAATATATTGCATTGTTCTTCCGGACCTTGTATAATAATCTGGCCTTCTTTAGGTTTATCGGGTTCAGCAGAAGCCAAAAATATAAACATTTCTTCTTCCTCTAAGCCTTTACAAATAGCTCGGTTGAAATCTGGTGTGGCTTCTTTTTTGAACATGACTATATATTTTGGTTTTGGTTCTGTATTCTTTATTTTTTCGATTTCTAATTGAGCCAGGTCAGATAAAACATTTTGCAGGTTTTTGTTTGCTACTTTGAGATTTTTTTGCAATTTGGATACTAATTCTTCATGCTTTATGGGTTCATTTCTGAAACACAGTATTTTTTTGGTTTAAAATAAAAAGTGTTCTCTTTTTGCGTCAAATTTTATTTTAGATGAAGGGGGGAATACACCCCATCGATCCCGCGCCTAGAATACTATATGAATTAATGAACTCCTAATAAACCTTAGGCGTGATTCAGTTCCCAAAAAAGAAAATCATTCGAAAACATCTAATTAACTATAGTTTGAACAGAAGATTATCAACGAAAGCTAATACGGTTTCCGACAAAGTCTACGATTAATTTATAGATTTGTTTTCTCTAAAAAGATGTTCTATTCGGATGTAAGATCGACTTACTTTAATAATGCTGTTAGGGACCTCTCTCTGTCTAACATGCTCTGAAGTGTTTTTATAACTCTATTTCCTACAAGGAATCTTAAATTTGTTTTCCCTTTTTTCCCTGGCTCCACTCCCACCAGCTTTATTATTTGTAGTTGACTGAAAAATTATATTTCAAATTTGTGCAAAAATAAATACCATAAAAAGGCAGTTTAAAATCATACATGCACTATACAACTGCATGTTTTATAAATACATAATATGAATTTTGTTTTATTTAGTGGATAAAAATCCAGCAAAATTACAAATATTGTTCTTTGAATATTTTCTTGTTCTTCACACATTGGATTTAGAGATATTTGTTGGCTAAAATAAAACATAACAAGAAGTTAAAATATATCTAAGTCATTAATAGATTATAAGCATGTGGTCTGTATTGAGAATCTATTATGACTCTGCTTTACATGAAAATGTACAGTTTATATATAAGGATTAATAAAAAAAAAATACCTTAAATTGGAGACATGTGTTCCACAACACATATTTTCATCAATATCTCCAATGCATATTATTCTTATGGTATCCATGCAGTCTTTAGGTAAACCTCTTGTATGTGCCTATTAACAGAATTATATAAAAAAAAAATTTAACACTAGGTTTACGGGACTCGTCAATTTGACGGATTTCAAACTTTGAAATAAAACACGCAACGCACGGTATTAAATAATAATAAACGATTTCCATTTTTTGCGACCTTAGCTTTGAAACCGGATAACAAAGCGAAATTTTTGCATTTTAGGTTTAATTTTCTGTTTATTTATTACCTCATCCAAATCAGGATCATCAGGCGTACAAAACTTCACTTTTACGGGAATAGCATTAGAAATTAAGTCATTGCATCTGGCTTCCACTTTTTTAATGATATCCACTGTAATTGATGTAGAATTTAATTCCACATAGCTTTCATCAGCTCCAAGCCACCAGCTTGTGGTCGGCAATGCATATTCATTTTCTAAAATTGCTGACAGTAGGTGTTGACCTATGTAATAAATGAAGTATTTGGTCAACACTATTCATTTTAGGAAAAAACAATTACCCTACAATGTCCTACAATATAATGTTGTTTATGTAAAAAAAAAATCAAGCTTTTAAGCTAAATTTTTTGGCAAACTGGCAACTAGTTCT
This sequence comes from Graphium colonna, assembly GCA_025505425.1. NCBI lineage: Eukaryota > Metazoa > Arthropoda > Insecta > Lepidoptera > Papilionidae > Graphium > Graphium colonna. The sequence goes on from JAOCPS010819774.1 coordinate 2,409, forward strand.
ATTTACTGTAGGAAACCTCACTTTTTTCTGGAGCAGTCAATAATGATGATGCAAAAATATAAACAGTAGAAGGAATTGTGTAATAAACATATTTTAAATGGTGAATTTGACTAGTGTTATAATTTGGCTATACCTCACAAAAACGCACCCGAATGTTGTTGCATGTGGTCAAACCTTCTATTCCAATCTATCCGTTGTGACACTACTGTGCCAATTTCTATAGGCTCCTTCGTGAAGTGGACTGCTTCATTTCCTTTACGAAGTACTTGCAGTACTTCAGTGTTATTAAGCCATCCAACATCATGCGGCTAAAAGTCATCATGAACATAAACATTATAAGATAAAATGTGTATCTTTATTTAATTTATTTTCCATATAAATTTCATAAAAATTTCTAAACTAATTCTTTTCTTATTGCATATCCTACATTTGTCCTTATCTTTACACCTTTTTATTTTTAAAATACATGAAAATAAGACATACCTGGCCCCCACCAGCGGGAAATAGAATTGTGTTTTCTAATATTATTTGATACCCTTCAAATTTTATGACCTTACCATAATCAATGATGGCCTCTTTGGTCTCCTCACATTTTAATACCTTTGATTTGAACTGTTAAAAGAGAATGTTGTATTAATACCAGCTGTTTGCTAATATGTCACTGACTCAAGATTTGTTTGTTTATGTACAGACTTTAAAAATTTTGGTAATTGTTAATTACATGGATGATAAGGCATTCTCAGCTCTCAGACAATTACAGTACTCAATCAATTAAAAATAAATATAACACAATAGCTTTATTAACAATGCAATTGTGAGATGAGACTCCACAGAAATTATTAGCTTTATAATTTTTTTCTTAAAAATAATACCAACCCCCAAATTTTGCTTTAGACATATCATGTGTGTCAGTTGCATCAGTTATCTATTGGTTAAAAATTTTTATGCCAAATGCCAGTTGCTCTGACTAAAATCTGAAATCAGGTAATATTTGGGTGGATTATAAGCTGACCCCAAGTAACTTGGAAAAAATCTTAAAAGAAATATTGGTTGAAATTTTTTGAAGACAAAATTCATAATGTCTATGTAATTAACAATTACCTAAATAAATATTCACAAAAAAGTTGGCCAGCAAGGGATTGGCTCATCTGATGTTCAGTGAATATAACAATGTTAATTGATAAAAGCACCATCTTGATGTTTCTCTCAAGATGGTGCTTTTATCAATTGTGTGTTGTCAGTTTTACGAGGTAGTCTAGAATGGAGAGAACTAAAATGGGACAGAACTGGGTAAAGCAATACAACTTTACAAGCAAGTATTTTGTTACCAAAATGTTGGGTACTTTTTTCCTTCTGCGACAATTCTTACTTCGGTATACCAATATTTTTAGTTGATAGAGAATATAAATTCATTAGACCCGTGTATAGCGAAATTTAGAGACAATGTTTGGTTTCGAGAAAAAAAATATACTAGTTTGTAATTTGTATGAAAAGCAGCATTTTTTACACCTAATCATGACGGCTATATATAGTTAATCTGTAATGTTTAAGATTATTTTAACTATTGATTTATCTTTGAAAATCTTATAATTGATATAAATTACAAAATTGAACTACTGTTCCAACAAGAAAAGCAAATTTATAGAAAATTGTTATCGTGTTTAAAAAGTCGAGTTTCGAAAGACTCATTTCGAAAAAAAAAGTATTTGTTCCAGTCATTTCATAATCTAAACTTAATTTGCTTATTTCGTACCTCTTTCAAAAAACTGTCCTCTTGACATTTAAAAACCATTTCGATATTAATCGCAACAGATATTTCTTTCGCCTTCTTTTGCAATTTTATTCAACACTTGATAATAATATATATGCCAATTAAATCTCAATTTACATCCAACAACAAAAACGGAAATACAGCTGATTGTCACTGTCAGGGGAGGTACACTTCATAAACTCCCCTCGCCCCAGCCTTATTACTATAATAATATATTACTTTTCTCTATGGCCTTAACCGACCAACTTTGCCCAAAACTCGTAAAATAAAGGGACAACATAGATCGAAATATTTTTATTTTTCTTTATCTCATTATGTAAGGGTGATGTTAGCACGGGGGCAAGAATTCATTTAAGCGTATTGCAGCTGGAGAATGAACAGAAAGCACTAAACCGGCTGAAGCCAAAAAGATCACCAGGCCCAGATGGCATCCCCTCGTATGTCCTAAAAGATTGTCGCTCAATACTCGCTGAACCAATGCTCCACATATTAAACCAATTCTTAGGGAAGGGTATATTTCCGGACGGGTGGAAAACTACTAGAGTTGTTCCGGTTCCAAACAGTAGCTCAGCATCACATGTATATGTTTTAGACCAATAGCTATATTATCTGCTCCAGCAAAAGTACTTGAATCTGTTATATAATAACACATATTCTCCCAGGTGAGCCCACAACTCACAGATACACAATATGGTTTTCGCCCGAAAATGAGCACTGCCTCTAACCTTATGGACTACATGTTGAATGTTACGCCAACAGTAGATAGAAGGGGACAAACGGATGCAGCATACTTTGATTTTAAAAAAGCTTTCGATCTAGTCGACCATAATATCTTGCTCAGAAAGCTAGCACTAATCGGTTTCACCCCGCAGTTGCTCAAATACTTTGTTAGTTTACATGAGAGATAGATATCAATATGTAGAGTATGGGGCTGTAGATCTGAGCCATATTGTATCTATCAGGTGTAAGCCAAGGGAGTAATCTTGGTCCTCTAGAATTTTTAATAATGATCAACGATTTACCGTCTGTTATAAAGGACGCAAAATGTCTTTTATTGGCAGATGACCTCAAACTGTATATAAATGGTAAAGAAGATTGTTATAGGCTCCAAAATGATATAAATAGTGTAATCAATTGGAGTATAAACAATCTTTTAGAACTTAACATCTTAAAATGTATGATCATCAGCTTTACGCGCACACAAAATCCAATTAGACATAATTATAAAATTGACGGGATACCCATAATTTTTTTAAATTATCTCGCTAATATTTCAATATTTACCAAATAGCGGTTCATTGATATAGACCCGCGTTTTACAAACTGAAATTCGCGGTAACCTGCTTTCTTGATTTTTAGTTGGTTTATGGGCCGATCATGCGATTAATTTTGAAAGATCACACACACAGCTGTGTGACACATGAAAAACTGAAACAATAATCGCACCTCTGAATAACATTAACAATGGCTATCGTTAATATTATTTAAAGGTCAGATTATACAGGCGCCATTTTGTGATTTTGTTTTAATGTTGTTACTTTAATATTTGTCTCTACAGCAGTAGCGTAGCTATTAAGGTGCGAAGTTGTGCCTACCCCGGGCTCGGGGGGCCCTCGGACCCTGACAAACTACTTAAAAGTTTGCTTACCTTTAAAACATTAATAATAAAAATAGAACTTTAATCATGGCAATTCAAAACAACATTATATCTTTTAACAAACTCTTATGCATGCTTATTATTGTGTATGGTAATTTTTAGCCTACTCAAAATATACGCTATCCCCAGGGGCGGCTGTTAAATAATGGTACTAGTGGTACAACTTTCTACCAAATTTCTACTTCCGTATTAATCGATATTATACTAAGATTAATGATAGGAAAACAAAATAATGCAATAGCGCTTTCATTAACAAAATCTTGTCACTTTTCTGAAATGTTTTATTTTAACCCGACCTAAAAAAAGAACGAGGGTTCTCAATTCGGATGATCATTCATTAAATTAAAAATATAAAAAAATTACTTAAGAAAAATTATGGGCCAATCGCGACCCCAACATTTGTCCCATGTAGCAATCGAAAATAAAGCTGCATCAAGCATCGATTTAACCGAACTTATTTTGCGAAAACTAGGGCTAGAAAAAGGTTATAAATTAATATTTGCTTTTTTAATAGTATTCATATTTTCCTAACCAATTTATATTTTACTATAGTTAAGTTCGCTGTTTCAACCTATTCGTATATTATCATATTTTCTAACTTTTATTTTTTTTGCACGTGCAGTTACCGCACGTGCAAAAAAAATTATATTCTAAATTTATTTATATTTAATTTATTTCTGCTGTCAATTTTTTTTTAATATAAAGTGATTGTGTGTCGGATTTCCAATGTAAAATTTATTTTTAGTTGTAGCGTTCACATGTAAATGTGCGTCACGTTTCAGTGATCACGGTTCTATGTGAACGTAATTAGGTTAACTTATATACAAATAAATAAATGTCGGTATATAAGTCGACCGATAATATTTTTTTTATTTCTTTATTTGTTAATTGTTTTGAATGTCATATAATAAGTGATCAACGTACATACTCTCATAAACATTTTAGTTTATTTCGTTTTATTGTTTAATACCTGTATTATTATTCCTAATGAATTTTATTAATTTTTTTACCTGTAACCTAGGCAATCACTAAAACACTCGTGCACATGCTTGTATTACCTTTGATGTGTCTTCCAGTGCGTGATTTGATAAATCCTAAACAGTTTAGTCATGGGCCGAGATTTTATTTGTGCACGGGGGTGACACCTTTGGTGACCTAGCTACGCCACTGCTCTATAGATATGTCGGGTATCTTTTCTGTGGGTTAACAGAGAAAATGAAGGGTGACCAAAAGTGCTAAACGTATGAAACGTATCTGAATGTGTTTTTACTCAGTGCCGGATTAACCATTAGGCAGAGGCCTAGGGGGTCCTGCATGGTTTCAGGGCCCCAATTACCCAGAACAAATTAAAAATGTTTCAGTGAGTTCAACATTAAATTTAAGAAAGGAAAAAAAAACTATAAGAACATGTATAAAAAAGTAAAAATGGTAGAGAATGCTAAAGGTAATAAGGTAGAGAAAATGTATTTTAGAAAGTTAAAACAGTGTAAGGGGCCCCGAAATTGCTTTGCCTGTCTTGGTTAATTCGGCACTGTTTGTATCCCATAATGTCTCCCGCTTTTTGCTGTTCTCTTGTAGATAAACCCTAGAACGTTGGACGTTTGGACATAAATTTTCTAATTGTCATTAAAGTTATGTAAATGCTTAACTTTATTTTCACCTATATTCAACGGTACTACATGCGTCCATCGACCACCGATTCCTATTAATATCCCAAGGTCTTTAATAGTTTCAAAAATATCACCCACATGGTCTTCGCGTAGCGGTTTCTTCGTGCCCGGTTCGACAAGTTTTAAAGCTAACATCAATCCTTTTCCTCTAACGTCACCAATCACTGGGTAATGTTTTTGCAACTGTATCAGTTGTTCAAGGAAGTACTTGCCGATAATCCTGCACCTCTCCTGTAGGTTTTCTTCTTCGATCACCTGGTAAGAAAATGAATGGAAAAATTATCTTAATACGTGTCAACTTACACATCGGTACTACTGGTTTTGCTGGTTCTAAGTAGTTGAAAATATTCTTATATATATTTTATAAATCCAAAGCGTTTAGATTCCAGATAATTAAATGGAAGGACGATTTGGTATACTATTAAAAATAAGAAGTGCCTATTAGTATTCTTTATAGTTTGGTCTTTTATGACTAATAAAAAAATAAAAATATTTTTATAAGTTATGAAATTTGTGAAGATTTTTTTTATTTATTAGTAGTATCTTATTTCTATGATATTGTCATACTAGTGAATATCATTTTTTTCAGTTCATGTACTTGAAAATGCTCACTTCTAAAACAGCTTTGCCGGCGGTCGCGGCTAAAGCGTTGCGGCCGAAAGTGTTGAAGAACGCCGCCCGGGAGTGGGCGACAGCAATCTCCTTCGTGGTAACCACCGCTGCCAAAGGAAAGCCATTCCCGATTCCTTTAGCTAAGGTCACTATATCCGGAACCAAACCCTCAGCTTCGAAGGCCCAAAAGTTATCACCAGTCCAACCGAAACCGGTTAGCACCTATAACATTTCAACATAGTATCTAAATTAAGACTGAATGTATTTTGATATATATTTCCCAATGATTCTAAACCAAAATAGTCACACTTTTGCTGTCTTACCTCATCCGCAACATAAAGGGCACCATATTTCTTGACTAAATCTCTGGCTTTCCTTAGGTACCCTTTAGGATATTGTATAATACCATTGACACCTTGTATAGGCTCTGCAAACAGTGCTGCTAAACGTCCCGTGGGCACCGAATTTTCTAAAAGCTAGCAAATTCAAAAAATATTTTATATTATGTATATTATTAAAAACATTCCATTATAAACATGTGACCTGTAATGCAATTGATAATCCCATTATGTATACCATGATTTTTTAAGCGAATATATGAATAAATGAATATGAAAAATCAATACGGATCAAATATGCTGTAAATTTTAAAGGAATATACGTTACAATTTCAAATTAGCATAAGTACACTTCTAGGGCTTTTTAAAACGGTTGTTTGTATTTTCCTGTGAAAATATTCTCGATACCTCTTTAAGTTGTTTGACGTATAAATCAGAAGTTTCACAATCCTCAGGACAGGAGCAAACATTTGGTACTTGAGACTGGGAGTCCCTACAACCGCCCCAAAATCCTCGATAAGTGTCTGGCAGCATGGTCTACAAATGAACGGATTTATCAAGTGTTAATGACATCAACGGTCGCATTTCGGCTATGTCAATAGAGCAAAAATTTTTCACCCTAGAACTGCCAACATTTTGCAATTTAGTAACTGAATGATTACGATTGCCGTTGTTTATTTTTTGACAAAGCTTTGATTAGATTGGAATATAATAGAATCCTGAGGGAGTTATAATCTGTTGACGGAAGGCCTGTGTCGCCGTGAGCCCCATCAGGCCGCTAGAACAGCCGTGGTAACTGCCCTGGAGTGATACCACATCGTGGTTGCCTCTGAAGGCTTTTGTTAATACAACAGTCAAGTCATTTGCTTCCGCACCGGTGTTTAAGAAGTACACAACCTGAAAATGAGATATTGGATAAAAAAAATAGATCTAATAAAAAACTTTATTTAAATCCTTAGGCCAGGGGACTGTAAGATTAAGCGGTTGATAACATTATGAGTTCGTTATTTTGTTATTAAAATTCGTCACCAATCTAAATGGACCACATTAAACTTCACAATGACTCTTTTAAAAATGAATATCGGTTGTAATTTTTTAATAAATAACTCCGATATGATTTAAACCACATAAGCGAGTTTTTTTTTTATAAAAATTGCAGATATTGATAAATAAAGTAAAACCGTGCTTGCAAAAAATGATATCGAGCAAGGCCTACACAGATAATTTTTTTAAACGACTAAAAAAACGGTGACAATTTAATTGCAGTTGACATTGTACTCGTATATGTTTGTTACCTTGAAGCTACGTTATTTAACTGATTTTGAAGTTTCTTTTTATATTTGATAGGAAATACTCACAAATATTACAAAAAAAACGGTTTAATAATTTCTTTTCTTCAAATCAAAATAACTAAAAAAAGTTATCACAAACATTTACTTCTGAAGATTTTGTATTCGACTTTTAATTTAGTGGTAAAATTACACTTGTCCTCAATACTCTACTAAGTGTGTGTTTGGGTAGTTCGACCTCATAGGTGTACAAAAGTAATGCTTTCACCTCAGTGATATCGTTTTTAATGCTAGGCGACTTTTAGCCAACCTGATTTCGAGAGGTAGCGCATTCCACAGGAGTATAGACTGGATGAAGAAAGA
>JAOCPS010819885.1:0-10108 GCA_025505425.1 Graphium colonna
ATACGTAATGTACACCTACCTGATATTTTCTTAACTAACTAATGGTTCATTGGGAGATAATACCAATGGCATTAAGTCCGCCATTGTACTATTTTTGAAAGTGTAAATAAATAAATGTATAAAATAAAAGTATAAGAAGAAAAATTGACGTTTAATGTAAAATATTTAAAAATATCTAAAACAATAGGGATGAATTTAATATAATGGTATTCGTCTCGGGTATATAATAGTAATGATTTATTGGTCTGTTCAAATTGATAGAATAATGGAAATTAATTTTATTCAAGCCTTTTCATTAACAATATGACTTTTTTTCATTAAAACCCATGTTAATATTATATATGACGATATGAAGAAAATAGTATAAATATAGTTGTATAAATATTCTAAATATTCTAAATAGTATAAATATTGCTTAATAATACTCTAAACGAAATTATCAAAAAATATCAGTACTTGCGATGGCAAAAAATAATAAAAAACCATTGAACAATACGGATAAGACATGTGGTTTAACAATAAAAATCATAAAACCCGAAAACAAAAGTTCATCTACTTGTCTATAGATCAGTGAAAAATAATTTTACAAAAAAAAACATTAAGGACAGAATAAAAGATCTCTAAACACTATTAAAATCACATAAGTAGTAAATATATAATTTTAATAGTGTTTAGAGATGTTTTACTCTGTCCTTAAATATCCAGCAAACATGTGGAACCTACAACGCCGGTGGCGCCTGAAGATATACTCTGCGTGATCTCCGAATTGGCATCAGTGCTGCGTGTGCGCACATATCGTGAAGTTGCCTCTCTCGCCCACCAAATTTCAATTTTCGAACGTTAAGTTTTTTAACGCCGGTTGTGCTGTGACAGTGTTGTGCTATCAATAATTTTAAAAAGGTAATTTTATATTTTTTTTTATTAAAGGTATGAGACAAAAATGCATATAACCGTTTTTTATTCTAATATGGAATATTTGGTGATAAATCTCAAACCTATTTTGTATTCTTCTTGTCTTCGTATTTTTACAAGCAGGTATATGCGACAGATATTATTTGACCTTAAAATCCAATCAAAAATGATGATAGTTTATAAAAATGCCTCAAATTTGCAAAGAGTAAGCCAAACAAAAATATTGCTTATTATTTGGTTTGACTTTTGGGCCGTTAGAGTGAAGACAGTGGTCTAGGGGTCAAGGGTCATGCTTTACAAGCCAGAAGTAGTGGGCACGAATCAGATGTAAAATTTGGCCTGATCTCTCTGTGGTCATGTCAGATACCAGTCCCATCAGGCTATGGTGATAAACGAACAGAGTGTTCACCTGTGGCTGAGCGTACATTTGTGCACTATAATATCTCCCGTGCAGTTGGTCGATCTCTTAACCAGATTTAGTTTCCGTGAACAAAATTCGTTCAGGGGGATTATTTGGTTTTTTGATTTTTGAAATTTGATAGCTGGCCTTGAGCAATACCGAATTATGTCTATTAATATTTTTGATAAAAGTTTTTTTTCTTTCGGTGTTTTAGGTGTGGAATGTTGATTCAGCTTTTTAAGGATTTCATATAGGGCTTTTTTTCTTAGATGAAACTTATTCTATGTGTTGTCGCTCTGAGGTTAAAACTATGATTACACAAAAATTCATCTGACTCTGTTTTATTTATTCTGTTATACTTTTGTGAAATTTGCAAAAAAACAGAAAGACTGAAAAGTATCTTTTCCTATAACTGAAAATACTGACGAGGACACCTAAACAATTATATTAACAAGGTTATATATTATTTTAAGGTATCTTACGTTTATCTTGTATTCAAATTATTAAAATATATAATTATTAATATGATTTAACTGACGTATTAGTATAACTTACATTTGTATACAAGTTTAAATAAGCTATACTTATAACGTGGTTTTATCATCGCTTAGAAACAACTTTGGAGTAAACAAAAACAAAATAAAACACAAAATTCTTGAATTTGCTATATCACGTCTAACCTTTAACATTTGACATAGAAGTCAGATATAAGTTATACTCTTCATTTGTCACTAATTCACAATATGATATAGAAAATGTTTAATAATAAAAAAATTAAATTACTTCTGAACTGATATTGGTGAACTGAACTGATGATGGTCACGAATAGAACTGACCACGAACGCTGTAAAGGGTTCAAAATGTTGGATGATAAAATTAAAAATAAACCGCGATAAAATCCGTAAAATTGTTTAATTTAAAAATGTCTTATATTCGCGTAAGTCTCAGAAACAAAATTGATATTAAAATACGTCTACAAATTGTAACATTAAATTTATTCAAGTTATGAACGATAAAAATATTATTTCTAAAATTTCGCGAATATTCGACATTTTAAATTAAACAACATAACGGATTTTATCGCGGTTTATTTTTAATATTATCACCGGACGTTTCGAACCCTTTACAGCATTCATGGTCACGGGTAGGACTGGGGCTGTTTGATATACCGATGTCACTTGTTAAGCTCTTATTCAATCATACCTTGCTTGAAGCTTGAATATTTATTTTTGGTCCAAACTACCCTGTAACTATTACTTAGTTACTGCGTATTTTTTGCAAAATAACAAATGAAAAACTTCATGATATGAAAGCCAAGTAGAGCCGTGGAAGCTCAGAGTCTGGGCTCTCTCATTTAACCCTCAAGGCGACTGAGTTCAAACCCCGGTGCCAGTACCAATGAAATTGTTAAATTCCTAATTGCAATTTTACTTCATTCTGAATTACCATGTGCTCGACGGTAAAGGAAAACATCGTGAGGAAACCTGCATATCTTAGATGCAAACTTCGCAAATCCGCACTAGGGCCGCGTGGTGGACTATGTCCTATATACCCTCTGTCTAGAGGAGACCTTTGCCCAGCAGTGGTGTCCCACTATTTAAAAATAGATTGTTACTTTACTTTTATGGAAGCCAATCTCGTGGATTAATTATTCAATTAACAAAATAAATCAATATATTGACAAAATAAATTTTATTCATCCACACAGATTTAAATACATTTTCTTAAACTAAAAGTGGCTGACACTTGATGTTAGTACACGATTTTTGAATATTAATTCATTAATTTAATTTAAATTTCTATCAAAGAAAACAATTTCTGTTATATTGTAGGGATAGCGCTTTCTATTTTGTCACTTTAAGTTGTGATTATGTCATATATTAGTAATTATTGAAAAAAATTACTAAAATAAACTATTACTTTATGGACCTATGTAGGAATTGATTTGATTCCTATAACCTTTTATTTAGTTTCACCAGGCCTGTTGTCTGTGCATCTGTGATCAAATCTTGCAAGTTAAATTTGATCCACTTTCCGGTTTCCGATTAAGCTGAAATTTTGCACGCATATATATATATAGCGTGACAATTCCATATTATAATGACAGAGCTGATCTGATGATGAATCTGAAAGGTGGTTATAGGAGCTCTCTAATTAAAGAACGCAAGCCCATTGAATTTTAATTCGTCTTGAAGAGCCATAATATCTCTATAAAGCTTGTTTAAAACAATATTTTTGATGTGAAACATCTATAGGCTAGGGTTAACCTGATTTTTGGCGTGGCGATACAGGCCGTGGCGACGCATCGCTGCGCTATATGCTGGAATGTATCTAAGTTACGTAGTAGTGTGTGAGACGTGGCAACGCTATTATAATAAATAATTATTAAACAATTAATTATATTTATAATATTTTTTTTTATTTACTTCCACAAAATAATTTCGATGTTTCACATCTGCTAGCCGCTAAATAACGGCGTGACGACGCATTTTTTTTATTTCACATTACTTCATATCTCGTTTAAATACAACTCAAACACGAAATCAGTTAGATTATTTATATTGAACTACAATCCGTTGCCAACATATCGGCGTCATATGTAACTGTTACATGAAATTCGCAATCGTAGTATTTAGAAATGCATCACGTTTAGATCAGCGCCAGTTTAGCACGTAGCGTGACCGAAATACACGATTGGACACAAAAAGAAACGATGACTTAACCCTTCATCTATATATAATAAAGCTGAAGCTTCTTGTTTGATTGTTTAGACGCGCTATTCTCTATCACTACTAGTCGGAAGGTAAAAGTTCCTGATGGCTATAATTATAATCTGTACTATAGTCCGTTCCAATTGAAAAAAGAGAAATAGTAAACAAACATAATTATCTAACCCAAAAAATCAACCATAAAAATCGGGTTTTGATACATATACGTAATGCTATAGGGTATTGTCAGAATAAGTCAGTTTCTGTCTGTATTTAGCAATATAGTGTAACAAGTAACTTGCTTACCTTTTGTCGTAAATTTACCTGAAATAGAATTATATTTTAATCTCCACGAATGCCAGATGCTAAGGCCTTTTTCAGAGAAGAGTAGACCACCGACAAAACAGGTGATGGGGCTTAAAAATAATTGTCTATAAACTTTTACAGTAACGTAAAAATGTCCTAAATAAGATACGAAGGATTTACACTAAAATATTTCTAATATGCTATATATATTTCTTCTAATATCTTGAGGTCTAAAGTACAAGTTTTTAAAAGAACTCATTACATAGCAATTTTAACTAGCATTTGAATTATTTGTTACGCGGTGAAGGAAAACATCGTACTCGTAATCCATATGTCCACAAAAGGTAGAAAAACTATTTACTATGGCGCTAAAATATTTGCAAAGGATCATATAATCGCAGTAGATCAGTGTTTAGAGTGTTATTTTTAATTTAGGATGCTTTTTTTAATTCCGTTGAAATACAGTTTCTGTTTATAGAATTTTACTTGCAAATGTGTCACCTACTTTTTCTTTGTAAATTCTCTGTTCTACTAATATTATAATTATTATAGTGAGTTTGTTTGTAATGCTAATACAAACAAACTCACTATAGTATTTAAAAGGGCCCATACCGCCTCCGTAGCCTACCGGTATGGGCCCTTGTTTTGTAAACCGCAGGTCGTGGGTTCGATTCCCGCGGGGGACAATGACTTTATGTTATTGTATCTTGGTTGGATTAGGGCTGATCACCCGATTGCCTGAAAAGAAAGATGATCCATGCGTCGGAAAGGCATGTAAAAAGTCGGTCCTCCGCCTGATCTCTCTCCGATCGTGTCGGATATCCGTCCCATCGGGCTATGTGAGTAAAGGAACAGAGAGTGCACCTGTGTTTGCGCGGCGTACATTTGTGCATTATAATATCTCCTGCGTAGTTGGCTAATCTCAGATTAGATTGGCCGCCGTGGCCGTAATTTCGGTCAGGAGGACTTTATTTATTTAATGCTATTACATCATACATTTAACGAAACATTTAAAAGAGAAGAATCTCAAAAAAATCTATTATCCTAGGAAAAAATTAACAAAATATACATAAAAGGGAAAAAATGAAAGACAAAAATTTGTTAATTTTTTTTGTTCCTCATAACAATAACACATTCGTAATACGGCCATGCATAATTTTTCGTAATTAATTTATCTGTTCTAACCTATACGAAGATTAAATGTAAGGTAAACCAATTGATTAAATCTCTATCAAGGTGACCAATATACATAAATCAATGTACTGTCTGGGAAATGTTACAGCGCACACGTGTATTATGATCCGCAAGTTCCTTCAATACATTAGCCTAAAGGGATAGAGAGAGATTAGTAGCAGGACCAATATGATACATACCTACCGAAACAACTATCACCTATCGGATAATGAGCTGATATTTGCTCTTGCCTACCGAGGTAACAACTGTTAAGGCTGTTAAAGGCTCATCTTAATATATAAAAATATCGTGTAACGTTTTTCCGCGATGGACGCCTAAACTACTGAATCCATTTTAATCAAACTTTGCAGCACTGTGTAGCTTGATCGAACTAGATAGATAGTTCATATTTCAATTAATAGCGGCAATATTTCTTATTGCAAATAATCTGTTTGTTATATAACAAAGAGTTATAATTATGCCTTCTGTTAGATTCTTACTAATATTTTTCTTTTTATTCTATCTTTATGTAGAATATTTGTTAACTTTTTAATTCGATGCACTTTAAAGAGTGTTTTAAGTGTTTTTGAACTATATTTATTAACCGTAGCCACAGCAACGCATAGCTCGGTCTGCGCATTTATCAAACCGATTTTAATTCTTACGTATACCATAACAATGTTTTTATATTATATTAGTCCGACTAACTAACCAGTATAATAAGTGATTTGGTGACACTAATGGCGGCAATTTATAGAAATTACGAACTTCATAATTTTTTCTTGAAAACTATGCTTTTGGAAGCAATTTTGCTTCCTTATTTGCACGTAAAAATCGTCATCATAGAATCATTTAATAATAATATTTACTAAAGCTAACAATGCCATATTTATTACAATATTGAGAAAAAAAATCCTTAAATAAAACATAAAATTTCCGATCATACTACTAATACTAATTTTCACTCAGTATAAATAGAAGTTAACTTTTTTAAATGCAAAACACAAAATGACTGATTGTTTTTATTCCAACAGTTTAAAAATGGAACCGCTTCTGGTGGACGTCGTCCATTTCTACCCCAGGGAGAACGCACAGCCGCACAATACTGTCAAGTGAGTAAAAAATCAAGTAAAGTGCTATATTCATAACCTCAGCAGCTCTGTTTTAAATCGAAGTTTATAATAATATTTAAAGCTTAGGAACGACTAACAATTACATAAGGTACTGGAGAGAGCGTGGTACAGAGGGAGTCTTCTTAATCTAAATATAGTTAAATCTCACACAATCCCATTTAGGAGGGGATGCAGGCTAATGGTAAATTTATAATAATGATTTTTGCGATCTTAGTAATCTCTTGTATATGAAATCAAGTAACTTTTTGTTAATATCAACCTCAAACTCAAAAACGACCCAACTGTTTTGTTCATTTTTGTGTTATGATGTTGATGGTTGTTCAGGGTAGGTTTAAATAAAAGAAATTTAATAATAATAATAAGCCACTAATTCGAATATATATACAAAAAAAACTTAAAATCACGATGACATCGCTATGTGTTCAGTTTGAAAGTTCCGTTCTAAAATATTCTTCCGTACGACAAATTTATATAAGTATTAATCATAACTAGTTAACTAAGTACGTAAACACTAATAGATACATATAGTCGAACATGTAGCCTTTGCCTTTTTTAGGTCGGTTTAATGTTTTCAAAAATGTTACATGATTTTAGGGAGAACCCCCCGAACAGAAATAAACATTATTTTTAAACAGTTATGACATTAGTCTCTAGTTACTATACCGTGTTTATTTTTTTTTGTTTTTTTTTTATTAAAGTATAGTTATGAAATATGAGCCAACTTTTTAAAGCTATTTGGTTACGTATCGCCCAGTAGCATATAACTTAAGCGTGAGCCAAAGTACGCGCATGTTTTTATATTACCTGTATAACAATTAAGGCTTTTAAAACTCTCGTACGGCCCAATCCATTACCGGTTTTGTGTTTTAAAAAAAAACAATGATTGAACCATCTATACACGAATTGATTACTTGTGTATGTAAAAATAAGATCCTTACTGTATATTATGTTCCCAGTATTCCGATACATATCTTGTTTTGCTTTTCATTACCGCCTTCGTAGCCTAGTGGTATATGCCCTCGCTTTGTAAGCCGGAGGTCGGAGGTTCGGATCCCGTTTTGAAAAGAGGCATGTAAAATTCGGCTCTTCGCCTGATCTTTCACCGGTCGTGTCGGATATCCGCCCCATCGGGCTTTGAGAGTTAAGGAACAGAGAGTGCACCTGTGACTGCGCGTGTATTTGTGCACTATAATATCTCCTGCGCAGCTGGCTGATCTCTGAGTAAATTGGCCACCTGTTCAGGAGGACTTTTTTTGTTTTTCATCCTCCCCGGGATAAAAGTAGCCTATATTAGATTTCGAAGCATACGCATCAAAATTAATTAAAAGTCGAACATTCGTAATTTGTTTTACATTTTGCCAGTACACAAAGTTTTCGTTTCATCGTTTTCCTTTTTTTTCTTAAATGTATTACATAACATTGTCCAATAACCAGTTTTCACTGTTTGACTTTAAAGAAGAGGATGTTCTTATTTCGACGGTTTGTTTGTTTTTCTTTTTTTGTATGTTCGCTGATTTCTCCTCAAGATGTAAACCGATTTTCATTTTTTTTTATTTGAAAGGATATACGAGTAGTTACGGAGTTATCCCATATATTTTTTAACATTTTTTTTAATCGAAATTACTAAAAAGTTGTTTCACGAACGTTTACATCTAAAGCATTGGTTTTGTTGTTTTGTGTATTAATAATTATTGTATTTTAATACAAAATATTTTTAATTCATATACGCTTGTATCCTAATAAAATTCCAACTTTTACAATGTCGTAGTACTCGTAATAGCTTATAACACTAGCTATTAGTATCAAAAAAAAAATTTTGTAGGATACCCTCTTAGCCCAGTAGTGAGATCATTTAAAAACAGGATGTAATTTTAATTTTATTTTAGAAAGTTATGTTTATTTACTATCTGTCTATTATTAAATTGAATCAGACCTTATGAAAAACATTTACCTTATAAAACATTTACTACAAAATTACCCAATTACTATTCACTACTATTAGATGATCCCGTTGCACATGGACACACGCAAAATCTGTAAGTTGAGTGTGTGTTGCCAGCCTGGGTATTTGAATAAAATGGGTTAATTGGATAGGATGAGTCAGGGATATAATAAGGATTTGGAGGGAAAATAAGAGGCAAATCAAGTAATCATGTCTACTTAATTCTAAGCTGACTTTATAAGTGTAGCATATTTTAATATATCTTTAAAAGAAACTTAATTCTCCAGGTTTGAAGTAGTAAACGATGAGAATCCCACAATAACCATAGTCCGCCGTGGGCAACCCTTCAACGGCGTGGTGAGGTTCACCAGGCCCTTCGACGAAGACAATGACATCATCCAGCTGATCTTCGCCCTGGGTGTGTGCCTAAGTTATTTAAATATATTATATATGTTCTTGATTTTAAAAATCGCAAGATAATATCTATCTAAATAAAAAAAATATAAATCAATACTAGGGTCTCCTAGTCTTTTTTTTCTCTGACTTGTAGTATGCTATTTTACTTTTTATATATAAATGCGTCATTAATTATTAATTTCTTAACAATCATATTTTATATAATATTTTTTTAAAAGACGTTCTACATTCTTTCCAAAACATCAGCTTCCTTTTTCGTTGCTCTACGGCTACCCACTATCTTTTTTCCCTCTTTCTGTTCGCAGTTTTTTAATAGTATTGCTACTTCCTTGTTTGGCTTGTTTAATAATAATTTTTAATTAATTAATAACATTTATAATATTTTTTGTAAAAAAATTACAGTATAAAAGTGATTGAGCTAAAATTTTACTATGACAATAAGCTTACATTTCCTACCATGTATAAGTCAGTGAAGTTTTAATTAACTATTATGTGTGAGCAGGTGAAATAATTCCAAATTATACTAACTTGACAATAAATAACGTAACATCTTCTTTCTCAGGAGACCAACCCCAAATGGACACCCAGGGATCCATGTTTTTGCACCGGGAAGCAGTCCCAGAGAAGCACTCGTGGACTGCCAAGATTTTGGACGTGCAAGGAGATACCGTTTCTTTTGAGGTAAGAATAACTACATCATCTTTTGTAAGCGAAGCTCGAGTTGAAAGTTCATAGAAATAGTCACATAAAAATAACATTATTTCTTATATCAGTTTTGCCCTCTTCACTTAACTCTCCGCAACTTGGGAGTGTCGATCTCTTTCTCTACTTTATACTACAGTGATAATAGTTAAATTGTTTATTGTTTTAACTAATATCTACCCTATAGATGCAAAACATTCTCTTACCATCGTATATTTCAAATTCAATGTAAGTATTTTTATGTAAAACATAAAATTACACTGTACTCTTGATAATCCTGATCACGTTTCCCAAAAGTTTTTTTTTTTAAATATACGTTGCTCTTATTATAAGATCATAGTCTTGTGTTACAAGAGCGTTTTACAAACATAAATCGCACAAAGACACACACCCAGATCCGAAACAACTATTTGTA
>JAOCPS010819996.1:0-10108 GCA_025505425.1 Graphium colonna
CCATGGGCGACGGGATCACTTACCATCAGGTGAACCGTCTGCTCGTTTGTCTTCCTTTCCAATTAAAAAAAAAATGTCATGTCTATTGGTAATTATGATAAATAGAGTAAATTGTGGTTTAAACGAAAAACATGTTATGTGTATTTGTACTCTACGCGGTTGGTTTCGCGTATTAAGTTGAACCCTTGCTTGGATTAATGGCCGCCCATGGAATTAATCGCGTGCCGCGCAATTGTAAACCATTCTGAAATTGTTTGACTTTAAATTTCATGTTATACTTTATTAAATATATCGCGACAGTATATCAAATGTGTCATTAAAAGCCTAATCCTATCCTAATCCGAAACAAGTGTCACTGGAATACTATATTTATTTGGTGGCATTTAAAACAACCCGTTTATATTTTACCGTCTTTCGGCTTCGATGCGTTATTAACCGACATCAAAAAAGAGCAGTTCTCAATTCCGATGTTTATATTTTTATGGAGCGGAAGACAAACCGGCAGACGGTTCACCTGATGATAAGCGATCCCGTTGCCTATAGACACATTATACTTTATCAAATATATTGCAACACAAAAGTTGTCATTAATAGCTTAATCGTAGCATTTAAAATAAGCCGTTAATATTTTACCGTTTTTCGGCTTCGATGCGTTTTTAACCGACTTCAAAAGAGGATCAGTTCTCAATTCAAATATTTATATTTTTTTATGGACAGGAAGACAAACGAGCAGACGGTTCACCTGATGGTAAGCGTCGTCTTTAGACACATGCAACATCCGAGGAGTCGCGAGTGCTTTGTCAACCTGGGAAATTTGTTAGAATAGGTTTATTGGATAGGATGTGGTCAGGATTAAGGATTTGGAGGGGAGAGGAGTGGAAAAAGAACAGGGTAGACATGGCCATCCGAAAACCCCAAAAATTATGCATATTTTATTTATAAACGTTTTACTTACGTTCGTTCGGAACTCCGTTATTTTTCTTCGTTATATATAAAAGCCGATTCTTCCAGATTTGTGTCATGAAATTATTAGAAGAATTGGTGTAGCAGCTTGTTTTTTAAATCAAAAGCAGGCATTCCAAGGCGCTTGAAATCGGATTTCTGTCATTTTCTGTAAAAATAATGCAGTTCCTTAGATCTTTGATTTAAGACTTGAAGCGTCTCCACTCAAAACACTTTTGTTTGAACGAAGGAGGATAAGCTGACGAATAATAATTCAAAATGTCTATTTTTTAATTATGTCAAAATTTCTTTTTTCTGCGAAATATTTTATCATTTAACTATACATCTTCATACACTTTCGCACTTATGACGTTAGCAGAATAAAATAAAAAAAAAACGTTTCAAAGTACACAAATGAAACCACCAATGCTACTCAGGCTATCTTGTATCAAACGAAGACTGTTGCGGTTTCCTCGACCGCTTTATTCCAAGGAACATTTATTCCAAGGAACACTGATATTAATGAATAAGCCTGCCTTCGTCCATCTCTTGTAAGTTGACGTTGTTTTTACTGTGAATTCTTTTTCAGAACGATGGGAACTCTACAGAATTTGAATTTAATTATCCTCCTCTAAAATATTGCAGCGGAAAACGTAGATGCATTTTTTTTAAAACTGACATGAATTATATTATAAAATCTGGCTTCGTTAAAATGTTTATATGTCATTAACTAATTAGGCATGGGCGTTTCAGTGATTTTTCACTTGCTATCGGTTATTTAACGTTCTCTTTGTATGCCACGATAACGTTATACAACCGATAGCAAGTGAAAAAACAGTGAAACGGCTCATGCCTACTAGGTATAGTAACCTATTACCGAGTTTGTCAAAGAAATTTGCCACATCCAACAATTGCACCACATTTTGTTACAATTCAAATGTTAAATACAAATCAAGGAAGTACTTCTATGTAGAACGTTATGATTTATATAAATGCGCTTGTGTTGTGTAATCCATAGCAAACAACATGCATTTTAAAGAGCTTGCTTAATTAGTACTTTTTTTTTATAAGTAGGTATGGGTGCTATAGCGCAACATCATACAGCCAGAGTTCTGTCTCAGGCAGCCATTAATGAACACTTGAAGTTGGCGTGAGAGATAGCTGGTACTTTCCCAGGTCTCGCCACCGTACAGAAGCACAGATCTAAAGTTGGTATAAAAATGCGTAGCTTCACTCTGCCTGAGAATTGCTTAAACGGCCATACGTTACGGAGAGACGCGAAAGTGCCCTTTGCCTTGGCAATCCGGAAATGTATGTCTTAATAAATAATATTAATCTCTGCTCCTCTATATCCCGATACGACACTGTCGGTAAAGTTTGAAATTAACTCAGGTAGAGTTAGTCTCAGACATTACCATTTATAATAAGGGATGTTTTGTCCTGGGTACCTGCCCTCATGTCTTTTGTTTCTGAACATTGATCTTAAGTCCAAATTTTCTGCCTTTCTAACTAAACGGTCTACTCGAGACTGGATGTCACACAGGTCGTCTGCGTAGTCGAGGTCCAATAGTTTGTTAAAAAGACCGCATTTAATACCCCGGGCTCCATCGTTGACATTAGTCATGAGTCCAACCAGTACGACAAGTAATAACAAAGGTGATATGCATCCCTGATCAATTCGATGAATATTTCTATACTATGGAACACAAGTTGCATCGGTAAACTCAACAAGTTGCATAATACCTACGCTTCGTCATGCCGTTCTGCCTACTCGCATTTACAGTTAATGGACATTGATCAGCATTTATCAACAGCGTTCGAACTGCGCTGATTCAAGGCATGTCACGTGCAAACTGCATCCACGCACCATGTAATATGATTCCGATATTTAAGGAGGCACGTGCAAGCTATTGCCCAATTTTGTCGTTGCCGTCAAAGCCTTATGATGATAAGGCATGAAGTAAACAGAACTTACATACGCATGTGTAAATATTTGTATACTTCGACGAACTGTTCTGGGGACGGGTAACTTTGAAGTAGCACCCAATTGACTTAACCAATTTTTGGTTAATATTTTGTTTAGAAATTGCATCTATCAAGAGTTTAAGGCATTTTCAAGATAGAAATATGCGTCTCTATTCAGCTAACGAATAACCCCCTGTGATGACGTATGTTGGATTTTTTGTATACATTTTCAGTGGCCAAGCATGTCAATGCGCGTGGAATTAACGAATGCAATGCGCTTGGCTGTTTTAAGAACTAGTTACGGACGAAACACAAGACGACATAAATCGTTAGTTTTTGGTCCTATATGTGCTCATGGTCAGATGAAAAGAGTCACATTATTTGTCTTATATGCGGTATCGGGGGTCCTCTGTGACTTAGCCGCTTGAATTTCATTGCTTCTTCTATTATTGACGCAGGTTATTGTTATAATTACCTCTATTATACTTTTACCTTGTACGCAAGAAGAAAAATTCGCCACGCATCAAATCCTGGACAATCTTAGTAACACAGACATAGCTTGTCGAAGGAAATTACAACGACGAAGAGACTAAAGGTAGTAAACTAGTATTTATATTTTTCCATTTCCAGTGTGAAAAAGACACTTTGATACAGATTTGACAATCATTTTGATATTAATTTTTATTTTTAAGGAATCCAGTTGAATATATTCCTTTTAAAGTGGTGGAAAGGCTCTCGCAATTCAGGTACTTGCTCATGAGTTCATTTCTATTGAAAAAGATTTACAGGTATATATGTAGATATGTAGAATTAACTCCCAGGTGCACCGCCTCGCTGCAAACACCTAGTGTAAAAAAGCTATTATTATTTTATACAAAAAATAACATGCATTATAATTACAATATCACGATCTCTACGAAGTTATAGTGTATGCGTGGTCATGTTATGAACATTAGTAATTCAGTACTTTGATACAAGACAAGTAATTACACTATAGATAAGACTTTATAAAACAATGAACAGTAAAGGCTTAGCAAAGGTTCAAGTTTCTTTCCATTGTGTCTGAAGTCGTTAATCATGCATAATTCAACTATAAAAGTGAATTATTAGATTAGAAAATGTTATAGTGAAATGATCTTTAGTTGTAAGGAAAATGAAATGTAATGATGCGTTGTACAAACAAGGATTTTCCTCACGGTAAGGTGAATACGAAGAATACGACTAGGTTGCTGGTGTTATAGGAATAAACTCTAAACTATTTAACCTACCTCAAAAAAGGAGGAAGGTTCTCAATTCGGAAGTTTATGTTTTTTAACGTACGTTCGCACGTATCTCCGCCATTTATGAACAGATTTTAAAAACTCTTAATTCATCTTATAGGGTATTCTTCTGGAATGGACCCATAAAATTTTCAAGATAATCGATTTAGTAGTTTTTCTTTTAAAGGGAAATAAAAAAAATTATTTTATGTATTTTTGCTCGTATCTCCCTCATTTATGAAGCAATTTCAAAAACATTTTTTTGTACGATAGCGCATTCTGCTTACATAGTCTCATAAAATTTTCAAAAAAATCGGTTCATTAACTGGTTTTTAAAATCAAAATAACAGAGGATACATTTCGAAAGTAAATTTTAAGGAGTATGAAGTCGGTTTTTGTAATTTTCTGTTAAAATAAACTTTTTAGCAAAATATTGCAAGTTTTTATAACGGCTAGTTTTTCAACAGCGACGCCTCACAACGAATGAGTCAATACGTTTAAACGACGTTTACTCGAGAACACTCTAGATGGCATTCTTTACGGTGACATGGGTAAATATAACCTGTTCAATTTGCATTGATTTTTTTTAACAGGAGATTCTATAAAATATAATTAAAAATAAATATTGATTTACCACTGAGTAAACGTTATCTAAAGTTAAAAAAAATAATTACGTGATTCATTAATTCGTAAGCGGACACGGCGTGGCCGGAGTAAGACGGAAAGTGGAGGGGTGCCTCGCGCGTACCAGCTGCTTACAACCGCCACACATCATGCACATTTATTGGTAAATTTGGGCTAAAACTATGTCCCTAATATTATTGCATAAATATGATGACAATCGAGTACCGAGTGCTCTCCTTTAATATCGTTGGTGATTCACCAATCAGCCATTTAGTTGTTAATCTTTTTTTTATTTACATAGTTCCTTTTTGCTTTTTTAAATTTAATTTTTGTTTTTTAATTTGATATATGGTGTATGAGTATAATAACATTTAATTTCAACACTTGTCGATAGTACGCAATTCTTCTGGATATTTAAAATAATTTTGAAGTATAAAGATTCGTTATTATTAATTTATTTTATTATATCCTTTAGCCTTGATACGAAGGCTTGATATTAAATACAAGGAAACGGCACAATGAAAAATCAAACACATCTGACCTGAATGCTACGCAATGAATATAAATGAATTAATGTACTTGATCATTATTCATACAAATTGGGCGTTTGATGACTGAGACTTAACAAAATTGTATTATATTATGATAGTTATACCATGGATGATAGTTATCCTCATACGAAACTTGAATACAAACTTGTATAATTTTCACAGAAAATTGCAAAACCTACTCCAAACGCCGAATGGCATGAAAAAAGCTGCTAACTGCAAATGACTGCAGATTTTTGCAAAACATGAGAACCTTGCCAGTAAAATATGCAATTTAACAGCAAAAAACCGCATCCAAATCATAGAATACGGGTCGAATAGACAACTTTTTAATGTCGGTTAAAAATCTAATTTGGTTAGTGTTATAATATGATATCTCAAACAAAACCCTATCTAAAAGCGAAAATTGAGTACATCACTATGTAATTGAATACGTTATGTAACACAAAGCTAAACTGGCTTAGGGCAAAGACACTCGTAATACTATACTCCCATTAGGCTCATTACATGCGTACGGTTTCCGCCCCGGTTTACCGTGTATAGTATTCGACCGAATGCTCTGCCCGCATATAAAATGTTCCACAGGGGCTAGTTCTACGGAAAAAACCGAACGGGTGTGGTTCGGTTTTTTCCGTAGAACTAGCCCATTTTTTATATGCAATCTAAAACCATATTCCGAAACGAACCGGATGCGCGCGGCAGGCCTAAACGGCGGTAATGCGTAGTCTGCCATCAGTTCGGTCCGTAAATATCAATTAATAAAATCAGTATTGTTTCTAAGATTCACGCGAATATTCGACATTTTAAATTAAACAACTTTACAGATTTTATAGTGGCAGGTCACGGGTATGATCCTACCCGGCGAAGTGGTGTATCAGTATAAAACATAGACCACATTTTAAGTTAGACCAATGCAGTAATCTTTGTGACACACAGACAGACAAACAAATCAGTTATCACTTATATTGGTGTTTGAAAGACAGCTTATACTATTTATTTGAAACATCTCCAATGGGCCATCAGAAAGTTACTGTTTTATCATAAGTTTGTATAGATTTAACACAAATCTTACAAGATGCAACGCAATGGTAAGTACGTGGAATGACGTGTGCACGGTACACGTATTCTTGCTTCTCAGTAGCGGGTAGCGTTCCGTGATCGGTAAGCAAACCACTGGCCCGTTAGAACAACTGCTTTACGAGATTCTGTGCGACAGGTCGATATGGACCTGGCTCCTAGGTCGTTTAAAATTAAATTTAATACAAGGAAACATCTCGGTAAAACAACTTCACTTAAATTGAAAATGCGTCTATCGTCGCGATTTATCTTTTTTCTGAAATACATAAAAATAAATAGCTTGTCGTTAGTTTTGCTAAAATTAAAACGGCTTGTCATATTTGCCTGTTTTCTTGTTAAAATTTTAGTGATCATAGTACAAGTAAGTTAAGAAAATCCATGAAATACGTTACCAATTTAAATATTATTTCCTATTTTCTCTAAGAAAATCTTCTTACAGTCGCGATGCCATCGCTGTGACGTTCAGTTTGTTAGTTCTTCTATAATATGTTTTTGTAACAAAAATAAACACGTTTTACTCAGGTGATACCGTGAGAAACGTCTTGTGTTTAATAATATTGGACCAATCAAAATATATATGTTGTCCGTTTTTAGACAAGTTATTAACCTATTGCAAAATAAAGAGGTAACAATATCCCTATAACGACGTACTTAGTCTGTAACATTTTACATAATATTGTAAAGTCGAAGAGTATCCGGTTGTGTCATAGTTAGATATACATTTATTCAGTTATATTATAGAACAGCTTGTTATATTGCATTAGATATGGGATGTCGATGATTTTTCACTTTAATATTTTTTTTATTTAAGTGTAGTAATAAAGTTGTGGAAATGATCTATGGGTATTTATAATATAAATCTGAAGAATTTGTTTGTTTGAACGCACTAATCTCGGGAACCTACAGATCAGAATTGAAAATTCTTTTGGAGAGCCCATTGGCTATAACATCACTCTTTGACCAATAGGAGCAAAGTAGCAAGTAGCAAAAACAAGGAAAATTTTCACCGGTGCAATCACTGGGAGCAGTTGTTTGACCTATGAAAATTACGTATAGTTGTTTAAAAGTACCAGTTACTTATATTATTGACAAACATAAAAACGTTTGAGCTTAGCTTTATTATTCTAAGTGATTCAACAGTTTTAGTCTCGCTTTATCAACTCGCCAATTCTTAGAAACTCGCTTATCGGGAAAAAATGCAAGTACTTACCTTGATTGTGCGCGACTACTATAGGTTTATTTTCATGCGTTCCACTCCAGCGATGGTATTAAATTAACCAAATAGATTTTCTTGCCCTTTTTTGACTCCACTCTAACAATGTAAACGCGACTGCGTCCAGTTTTGTAACGGTGAACCAATGCAACAAGAGAACGGTGACACCGAAATAGATTTCACTTCACCGTCCTATTCTTGGTAACTTGACTCGATGCAACCAATCTTTGGTTCTACGTCTATGCAACATTAAAATAGATTATAAAAAGGTGTTAACAAGTTGATACTTACTGGAATGCTACCAGGGCCAAATTTAGCCTTAGTGCCGCCCCACTAAAAATGCCCTTTTTTACTGACAGAAGAGTGAAGGTTATAAGTTTCTTTGTATGTCTTTGTTTTTTATTGCCAATTATGAACCAATTTTTAAATATCATCCAGAATAACATTAAAAGTATTTACTATAAATGATGTAAACGTGGCCATAGAATATGTATTACCTTAATCATCCACGCTATTATATTTTCATACGCTTCAAATTTTGCTGCTTTCTGAAAATTTGGGACCCTGGTCCCTAGCCGCGAGTGCCCCTAGTATAAATCCAGGGCTGAATGCTCCAAACATCGCTTTACCTCGGGCGTATAAAAGTATCATAGTTCTCCGCAGCTTAGCTTGTGCCTTATTTTTCTTGTTTTCCTCAAAAGTAAAAAAATAATAATTAAAAGATGGCTGACACAATAAAACGAATGAAGAGCGTTAAGTTCATCTTTCTTTTCTTCAACATAGATACCTTTATATATTTTTATTTATAAAGAAACTGTAGTCTTATGTGTCTATACTAGTGGTGTACCAGATATCCGGATCCGTATCCTATCTTGGATATCCGGACATATATGCGTGGATATCCAAGACGAAAAAGATCCGTATGTGTATCCGTATCCGTTACTTTTTCTCCGATCCGATCCTATCTTTTCGGATATTTTAACTTGGTTATTTTCAATATATACATGAAATTTCAAATAAAATATAGAATTAGGTAGCAATGAAAACGTGTTAAATTGCAATCAGATTATTACATTATTTCTTGAAATCAAATATTTGGCGCATTTATATTCCAAACTATATCGAGTAAGGTAACATACAAATAGTACATAACTCTAAGGTACTAAATCAACCGTCATATAATGCGGTCATTTGAGTTTGAATCTTTTTAGTAAGTTAATAAAGTAAGAAGGTGAAGATCCGTATCCGGGGATCTTGGCAACAAATATCCATATTCGGATTCCGCTCCGCGGACATGCACTTTTAACGATCCAGCACATGACTACACCTGAAGTAGTAGAGAATAACATCCTTTCACAGCTTTTGCTGCACTTTTGCGGCCACGCTCGTTCGGGGAAGTACCACCGCCCCTTATATTTTTTATATAGTCGGTATAAAATAAAGTATTCATGACTTTTGGGGATGCCGGATGGCCATGTCTACCCTTTTCTTTTTCCACTACTATCCCCTCCAAATCCCTAATCCCGACCCATCCAATCCCAACAACCCTATTGTATCCAATTTCCCAGGTTACCAACTCACTCGTAGCACTCCGGGTGTTGCGTGTGTCCATGGGCGACGGGATCACTTACCATCAGATGAACCGTCTGCTCATTTGTCTTCCTATACATAAAAAAAACTAGTTTATACATAGAAGATACTAATGCAAATTAAATAAGAAAAGTGTAACAGTAAAACAAATCAGAATTTTTTAGCATTTCGTTCGGTCAAATCGGCTCATAAATTATTGAACTGATTTATCGGAACCGATCAACTTTACGGGGAACCATACAGATTAAAAACGTCGTTAGTTAAAGTACGTCGCAGAATTAAGTTTTCATTTGCTGGCTGCATCGTGCATCTCCTGAACTACTGTTTGATTTTTAATAGATATTGAAATAACCGAAAATCGAAATATTATAATCTGTATACGTGTTATAGCCTAGTGGTATGGGCCCTTGCTTTGTAAATCAGAGGCCGTGGATTCGAATTCCTTGGAGAACAATAACTTTGTGTTGTTGTTCCTTGATTAAATTAGGGCAATGCGAGCTGATCACCCGATTACATGAAAGGAAAGATAATCCGAAAAAATGGATCCGAACGGATGGACATGTAGAAAGTCGGTTCTGCGCCTGATCTCTCCGGTCGTGTCAGATATCCGTCCCATCGGGCTTTGAGAGTTAAGGAGAGTTCATCTATCTATCCGCGTACACTTGTTTCTGATGTTAAAAGGATTTGTGAGAAATCCTTGGTGGTAAAAAAGAATCCACTAATTCCACTTGTTGTGTGACGATTTTATCATAATTCGGTAAGTAGATTAAGCCCGAGGGATTTAGGAGATAGCTCACCGCGAGCACGATATGAGATTAGGGTGTTATCATTTTGTTCTCAATCCGACTTTCCGGCATACTAAAATAGTAAACTAAATAAAATTTTACTAC
>JAOCPS010820107.1:0-10107 GCA_025505425.1 Graphium colonna
ATGCCGACTTTACAAAGGGCGGTGGTACTTCCCCGGACGAGCATGGCCTTAAAAGTGCAGCAAAAGCTGTCAAAGGACGTTATGCTCTGCCACCTCTGAAAGTGTCCGCTGCTTAAAAATTTAACAACAATCAACAATAAAAAAAACTAATACCCAAATAGCCACAGAACCTTAAATTGAGGACTTTAACTAATATACAGAATGAATTGAAAAACAGAAGACTTTTTACTTATTTACACACGTGTTTCTTCACCTAAGCACACTGCGTACCCTCAGCTGGCCTGCACAATTTGTAGTGTTGTTTACTCGGTAACAAAAACAAAACAGCCTATATAATAGTATTACGAAAACAATAGAACCAGGGTACCTCGTGGATTCATACCGCTTTATACAAGCTTATTAATTATTTCTGCCATACGTCCTCAAGCAGTGCGATATTTTATTTATAGTATATTATGATAATGCGGGGCACAGGGTTCATGAATAGTTGTAAAAGATTCGTATATCCCGACGACGTCGTGTTCTGATTTAATATTAATGTGGGCTCCGTATATTCGATACAAGTCGCGATGTAAGTCAACTCCATTAGGTGGCGTAAGATTGTAATGATTTCGTATGCGGCATGTTTAAGGCCGGGTTCTCCCAAAATTGCGATTTTGTAAACTGTTTTATTTTGTAATACTACATTATAAAAATGTAAAAAAAGCACTTAAATTTGAGACCATTGAGACCTTTTAAACAATTGGATAAACTTTATTCAATAGAAAAAAATGCCAAACATACTTCTATTCGCCATATTAAAACCAATATTATTTAAATTGTACGTAATTTAACGGATAGAAAATCAAACTAAAATATGCGTCTGTGATAGTGTGAGCGATGTCGGTAATAATATTGTTAATATTATATAATACAATTATTTTTTCTCAAAATCCACGATTTTACAGCACTATTCACTCCCGGTCCGTTCCGACCGCACCGCGGCACCGTGATCTCTGTCCTTGTCATTGAGGTGCGTTTGAGGACGGCTATTTCTTTCGCACACGTATTGGCAGCATTGTGTGCTCGAAGAACTTCGCCTTAAAGATGAGATGTATATTAGGATTATCCGATACGCATCGAATTGTTTTGTTATACAGATTATGAAAGAGTTATGTAGATATGGGTGTTTTTGTCTAGGATTATGGAAGACTCGTGGATTTGCTTTGGATTTTGGGGTGGAGTGCTGTTGGCTTAGATACATTTTTGGTAAGTTTTCACGATAAAGGATTTGTAAAATGTGCTTAATGTATTATTTATATTTCATCCGAGGCTATACATTAAAAATATACATCAATACTTTAATTCGCAAACCAGCAACCTAAAGCCTAAAACTCGAGTTAAGTAATTTTGTCAGGGGAACCAAAAACGATTTCTTTTTTTCAAACTAAATACAAAAAGAATCAAATACATGCCGTAGAGGAACTACACAGGTTTTCGAATAATTTTTTATTCAAATAATTGTGATAAAATATGATTTTAAATAGTTACAAATCATGTTTTTGCCAACTTCAAATTTTTAAGCAAAGTGGAGTTAGCTGGTTTGCGATTAGGGTATCGATATGATAAAATGGTTGGCAAAACTTTAATCAGGTGAGTGTTATGATTTTGGGAATTGCATGAAATAATATAACGACATTTTTCGTTGTACAAGGTTTTGTACTCGTACACTGCAGATACTTTGTACCCCCTCACATGTTTAAGTTATTTACGTGAATATACTGAATTATTATGTCGGAAGGCTACTTAAAAGGATGTTTGGTACCACGTAACCCATTTTGAAACATATTAGCAAATAATTATTAAATATTTATTAACGCAAACAATTTGATATTTTACTTATATTATTAACCATTCCAACTAGGCTCTAGGCTTGTGCCAGCATATGGTTTAGGACAATAGTCGAAATGCGGGCTTGGAACCCTCGACCACGTTGATTGGATGTCCGTATGCTTAATCATTAAGTTATTGGATTTTATTGTAGCTTGCAACATTCCTACTAGTATTGTTATGAATATAAATTCTTTAGATGAGCTCATAATCCATCTGTTTGACGTGTTACTTGATATATTAAGGGTATACATCTTAGACTGTTTATCACCTGGAAAATAATTTACTGCAGGGAACTGTTTGTTTATAAGGCTTTATTTTTAAGCTTATTTATTTCACTTATTTATTTATAGCAACACAAATCAAAACAACATCAATTTTAAATATGAATATAACAGTTTTTTTTACAGCAACCAATTGTCATTCCAAAATATGTGATGACAGCATGTTAAACATACATAAATTTAATTAAAAATAAAATATTGATGGTACATTACATAAAACACAAATAGATTAAATGATAAAGAAGTGATTACAAATCTTCTTACATTACATATAGGTTTAAAAATTATGAAAACGACATATAATTTTTAGTCGAATTGTATTTTTTTTTCCGTGCACCTACCTTTATGTTTTCTGTACCACCCTAAGGTAGACTGGGAGAGAATGCTTTAAGCATTAAGTCCACCTATGTACTAGAATTGTGCATAAAGTTTTTAAAATAAAAAAAAAAAAAATAAATATAAGATACAAAAAAGTAGGTAATAATAAATCTCAGAAGTTGAAATCACGTCTAAGGCAACTTTGAGTCTCTTTTTAAAAATTTCCTTAATTATTAATTATAATGTCTATTTTTTGTTAATTAATAAAATATAGTACGGAGGAGATGGATTATTATTGCGTGTTTTAATCCATTTTAAAAAAAGAATGTATAGTGGAAAGAAAGACAGAAAAACTCACTTTAGCTTTTATAACATTACAGAATAACTTTAGGTAAAGCAGTTTAGAGAATTGTATTTTTTTAGGTATGTTCGCGTGTATCTCCGCTATTTGCAAACCGTTGTTTGAAAACTCTTTTTTTTATCCATGAACGTTAATTATGAAAAAGTAAACTTCCGAAAGCATTCCATATTTAAAATCAAAATATAGAGAAAAAACATGTCCCTAAAAGTACACTTTTATGGCGTTTTAAGTCGTTTCTTGCGATATTCTGTGAAAATAATCTTGTGTTACACATTTGTTGTAAGTTCCGTTGGATTGATAGAGTTACGTGAGCGATCCTGTCGGTAAAAGGATACAATAAAAGACACATGTATTTTGTTCCGAAGTCGTAAATAGACATTTTTATGGCGTTCGCTGTTTACGTTCAGATCTTTAACAATCTGCGCCAAGATGAGAGCCAAGAAGAGCCTTGAGACATAAAATTCTTGTCTTAACGTCATATGTTACTGATTTCAATAGTTTTTCATAAATTTAAGTTATCGTTTGACAGATAGTAAAACGATATCTATTAGAAAATAAACAGAGACACTTAGGTGGTAGAGCATAACATCCTTTCACAGCTTTTGCTGCACTTTAAATCAAAACAACAGAAAACAATATGTCCCAAAAGTACACTTTTAAGTCGTTTGAAGTAGGTGTTTGTAATTTTTTGTGAAATAATTATGTTTTGCAACTGTGTGCATTTACAGACCGTTTGCATTGACGTTTTTACAGGCAAACCAGTACATCTTGGCGCCGAAAATATTCTTTCGGAGTTTCCCGTTATATAACGGAGGGAGAAACACGCCGCTATATTATCACAATGATCCTGAATTTTATGAAGAGATAATGTCCTCGAGACGCAAGGGCCCCTCGTGGAAAATATTCCAAGAAATTTGCGATTCAAATGGGCAAAGCCGTTTAAAACGCCTAACAAATTAAAGGCGGACTCGTTAAAGCGATAATTACTGATTGCGTTATAAAATTACGGCACAGCTCGTATATTATCGCTGTTGATGTAATGCAGCATTATCAAGGCCGATAGAGCGTCCATACGCTTGTGTGAGTGATATAAGAAGACTTGCAGTATTTACTTACACATAGGCGGTCCAAGTTTTAATATTTCGGCAGATGCTTTGCGCTGGATCGCCGAAAGCAAACAAAGCCCACCTTAACAAGCGTGTCGTGGCCCGAGGCACAGCGGAACTGGAGGTTAAAAGCTCTTTTAATCCCACCCCTGCTCTCCAGAGAAAGCGCAAACGGATCTCGCGTTAAAGTGCGGTCCTAGCGCTCTCGGTTACCGATTAGTCGACGGTCGGAGTTGAGATTCGAATGCGTAGACAGGGCATAAGCTACATGCAGTCTAAACACTCGTGTCGACGTGCTAAACGCACATAGTCAATTGCTTGTGATAAGCCGTTATCTTTAATTTTAGACTTATTTTTAAGTCAGGGCACGCTGTGAATTCAAATCTTAATGCTATTTTTGTCCTTTTTTATACATATAAAAGTGGGATATTAACCGATATATAGTGATTGTCATTACCTATCATATTTGTAGATTACGTTATTGGAGAATTAGTCGAACATTGACTGCGTCGTCGTAGGTCGTGGGTTCGATTCTCACACGAAGCAAATATTTGTACGACCTACAAATAGTTTCGGATCTGAGTGTTTGTCTTTGTGTGATTTATGTTTGTAAAATGCCCTTGTAACACAAAACTAAGATCTTAAAATAAGGGCAGTTCATATCTAAATATATATAAAAAAAGATTTTATTACAAATGATTAATATATTTAATAAGAATCATCTCAAATCTTTACGCTCTTGTAACTCTTCTGATGTTGCGGGAGTCCATGGGCGACGGCGATCACTTAACATCAGGTGACTTGTCTGCTCGTTTGCCGCCTTCTCCATAAAAAAAATCTCCATATGTATATAATACATTCTAGCTTGTAATTCGTGTAACATATGAAGCTAGTTGTACCATCATGGACACCGTAACCTGAGACAGATTTTAGCTAAGCATACGCGTAGAAACTGTTCGAGTGATTTAATCTAGCACTTGTTTAAATAGGACTGGTGACGGCGTCTTAGCGTCTCGGTCGGAGCCTATTTGTAGACGCGACGCAACTTCCCTTGTTTGCGAACTCGGATTGCATAGGAACGCTTTCTAACGGACGTCCGCAATACAGTTTTACGACTTTAAAACTGACCTGTCAACGGTGACCTGACTTGTGACCTTATAAGTACATCGTAGATCGTTATTTTTTTATGGAAAGGAAGACAAACGAGCAGACGATTCGCCTTATGGTAAGTGATCGCGTCGCCCATGGACACACGCAACATCCGAAAAGTTGCGAGTGCGTCGTCAACCTGGGAAATCGGATACAATTGGCTTATTGGATAGGATGGGTCGGCATTAAGGATTTGGAGACGATAGGAGTGGGAAAAGAAAAGGGTAGACATGGCCATCCGGCATCCCCAAAAGTCATGCATACTTTATTTTATGCCGAATTTACAAAGGGCAGTGGTACTTCCCCGGACGAGCGTGGCCTTAAAAGTGCAGCAAAAGTTGTGAAAGGATGTTATGCTCTACTATAGGGTTGTTTTTCTTGAGGATCTACCTGAACTATGACAACAATGTAAAAGTTTTTATTAGATATACAGTTTTTACAATTGAAAATAATAATAAAAAAAAAACATAATTCATAAATTTACAGAGTAATAGACATCGAATCTCTGAATCCTGAACTAGAATATAAACTTGTGGTAAAATTACAGGTGGTAGAGCATAACATCCTTTCACAGCTTTTGCTGCACTTTTACGGCCACGCTCATCCGGAGAAGTACCACCGCCTTTTATAAAGTTGGCATAAAATAAAGTATGCATGACTTTTGGGGACGCCGGATGGCCATGTCTACCATTTTCTTATCCCACTCCTATCCCCTCCAAATCCTTACTCCTGACCCATCCTATCCAATAAACCTATTGTATGCAATTTCCTAGGTTGGCTTCGCACTCGCAACTCTCCGCGTGTGTCCATGGGCGACGGGATCACTTACCATTAGGTGAACCGTCTGCTCGTTTGTCTTCCTTTCCATAAAAAATAAACAAAAAAAAAACTTGTAGCTTAGGAATCTCAGTCCCTTCCAAGTATACAATTTAAAAATATAGCAATTTTAAATTTGTTAATTACGTGATTGGAGGATTTCATTAAGAAATAATATATTTTAGAAGACAAATTCCATATGCTAATTTTGGTCGGGATTAAGAATTTGGAGAGGATAGGAGTGGGAAAAGGGGTAGATATGGCTATCCGGCATCCCCAAAAGTCATGCATACTTTATTTTATGCCAACTTTACAAAGGGCGGTGGTAATTCCCCGGACGAGCGTGGCCTTAAAAGTGCAGCAAAAGCTGTCAAAGGATTTTATGCTCTACCACCTCTGATCTATTATTATGTTTACTAGCCGTGGTAGCTCAGTGTCCGGTCGATCGCCTAATTCTGTTTACTCGAGGTGAACCTGAGTTCGTTCGAGTATCTATTCCCTGTATCCATTGTTTAGAGAAGGCCTTTGCCCAGAAGTGGGAAGATTTGAATATAGGCTGTTACTTTTTTTTGGTATTATCGTGATTTATTTTATCGAAACCAACGGGTTGTTTGCATGGCCATCATGAAGACCAAGCTAAATGTAGCTTAACTTCCTTACAGTCACCTTCAATGACTTTATTGGTCAATTAAGTTTGATCTAAAAATAAGTACAGACAGTTAATTTGATAGGAAATTCAGACAAGTATATATTAATGAGAAATAAAAAACAGGACTGGTTCTCAATTCGAATGTTTCTGTTTTATTTTTACGTATTTCCGCCATTTATGAACATACTTTAAATTTTTTTTTTCTGATAATTCTGAAATGGTCCCCTAAATTGTAAAAATAATCAGTAAGTACTTTGTTTTTTAAATCATAGTAACAAAATTGAGGAATGTACCCAAATATGTCCACCATTTATGAACCGATTTTAAAAAAATCATGCTTTATCTGATAGGGGGCATACTTGCAAAATGCTTCCACAAAATTATTATATTAAATCGGATTAGTAATTTGTTTTTAAATCAAGTTAACGTAGAAGATATATTCCGAAAGTCCACTTTTAAGGCGTTTGAAGTAGTTTTTTTTAAATTTTCTCTGAAAATAAACTTGATGGCCATTTTTTATTCCAAATTACTAATAATAGTTTTTAGAGCCAAAATCTCCATTGAAAGGGAAAAAGCTAAGGACCAATGGATTGATAAGGATATATACTAACGATACCTCAAAGATGGACTCATTCAGCCTATTAGGATACCAGGTCATCGAGAATATTACATAACTATTTATGCATGTAATATTATCAATAACTCTTCTTAAATATTCTTAATTACGCGTGAAGAACAATACCTTTTCTGGGCGATTTCATGTTAAATATTTATATAAAATGTCATTCTCTTGTTTGTAAACGGATCATCAACAATATTGAATTACGATACGAAATAGCTGTCGAGTTCATACATGAAAATAAAATCAATACCAAATAAAAGTGAAAAAAAATAAAAATTTATATTTATTGAAAGCTTCTCAACTAGATTCTCATTACACTGAATTGTCATTTAATATTCATTTTATGATTTTCATTAATAAAATCAATCCAACAATTATTTTATAAAGATTTCCAAGCATTTCTGCGCCCTTTGACCCAATAAGTGCATATCTTTTTGCAACAACATTATGAGCAAATGTCTGAGGCACTTCCTCTCTATAAAAGGGCGGTGCAGCAAATTCATCCGATACTGCTGTATATGCAGGATAAGAGAACACATTTATTGGAAGAATTTTTCCTACCGTTTCATTATATAAATATTGATAACTTGTGGACGCGCGCTCGCTGTCCCTTTAATTGAATTTGAATGAAGTCATTGTCTTACAACAATTACTTTACAAACTTGCAATTTAAATGGCCATTCCAATAATTCGCAATTTAATTATTGCTTAGTCGCACGTTATAATAGATGTAGTCGGTCCTGTACTTATTTATTACGTTTTTAAAATCAACGTCTAAAGTTATTCAAAATATATCGGTAATTACTTAAATGACTCATCCGATTTCAAAATGTCGTTCAATATAAAAGATAAACAAAAATTGAGAAGTGACGAGTTTTTAGAGGTGGTAGAGCATAACAACTTTTTACAACTTTTGCTGCACTTCTTCGGCCATGCTCGCCCGGGGAAGTCCGCCCTTTATAAAGTATGCATGACTTTTGAGATGCCGGATGGCCATGTCTACCCTTTTCGTTTCCTATCCTCTCCAAATTCCTTATCCCGACCCCATCATATCCAATAAACCTATTATATCCGATCTTCCAGGTTGACAACGCACTCGCAACTCTCCGGATGTTGCGTTTGTCGATGGGCGACGGGATCGCTTACCATCAGGTGAACCGTCTGCTCGTTTGTCTTCCTTTCCATAAAAAACCCTCTGTAACTAGAAGTTAAGTGAAAATTCGTTGTCAGCTGTGAAAGTAATACGTAATTGTGTCCAAGAGGATAGGTTATTTGGGATTGAAAGAAAAAGGAGTATCAAAAGAGTTGTTTCTACTCTTTGGATACGCCTTTTCCTTTATAGCAATCTCACACGCCTAAAAAAATTATGATTGACTTTTTTCAAAGCAAATAAATGCCTTTTCTATTTAATTTATATTCAGAAACTGTCTTTAGAAGACCATTTAGGGATCTCAACTTAGGAATGCGATTGAATGGCAAGATGGTACACACCATACACTACGCCGATGATATCGTACTGTTTGCTAAAAGCCTTGATGGCCTTCAAATTATGCTAAATAAATTAAAATAAAATACTCCAAAAGTGCATCAGTAGTCAACTGATGCACTTTTGGAGTATGGACTCAAAATTTACTAAACAAAGACTAAATTTATGAGTCAGTGAAGGTTCTGTAATAAGTCCTTCATAATATCTGGGACCTGATAGATTGGAGAGAGAGAAATGTAAGTACCTTAGTTTTTGGCTAGATTAAACGGAGCCGGAACAGGTGATTATGACAAGAATCGAAATAGCCAGAACCGCCTTTAACAGTGTAAAAAAACTGTTAACTAACAGGAGAATCAAATTAGCTTAAAGATGAAGAATGGTAAAGTGCTATATCCTATCAATTTAATTGACAAAGTAAGAGCTTTTAAAAAAATGTGTGTCTACCGTAGAAAGCTAAAAATTAGATGGACCGATAGAATATCTAACAATAGAGTATTAATAATGATGAAGAAAAATATGGAAGTTTCAACCTTTAAAAACAGGAAAACGAATTTTAGGCATGCAATATATAGAAACTGTAAATACAATAGATCAGAATATTTAAAAATTTAAAAATAAACCGCGATAAAATCCGTAAAGTTGTTTAATTTAAAAATGTCTAATATTCGCGTAAGTCTCAACAACAAAATTAAAATATTCTTAAAAAAATATTTCGGGACACTCAAATACATATGCCAATAATTAATATTATTACGACAGTAGAAAAAAGTCAAATTAGCACATAATTTATATTAAGCAGTAAGTCAGTAATAGATTTCTATTAGTAAGAACTTTATATCTAAGTGTAAGAGTTTTTATCTATGTGAAACGTCTCTTTAATATATGTTATTTATTGGAAGGAATCATCTCATAAGAGTTTTAGGCTCTTGTAAAAATGCCAATATATCATTATAATAAATTATTGATATAAACAACCTCATCCTAAGTAGAGCATCCTCAATAATACTACTGAAATAAAATCGATTTAAAATTAAGTAAACACTTGACGACTTAAAATTTCTGTTTATGCCAAACATCTTAGTGCAAATAACGCGAGTGAATGTTATCCCAAAGTAAAGTGCTTTAGAAAAAAAGTTACGGTTCAAAATAAAACAGTGATCATAAGTGCTAAATCAATGCTATTATCATTTCATACGATTTCTAAAATAGTGTAGTGCAACTAAATTATCTTTTTTTTTCAATAAATCTTTTATTTTTATTTAATTTATAAAGCAAAAGTTGGCAAAAAAATATTTAAATAATAATCTTGAACCAGTGTTGTATGTGGATAAATTTGAAATTGAAGAATCGGTTCTTATAACTTTGTAAAGGAATTTAAGACATTTTATTAGTGTGACGAACAGCTCAGTGTCGTGTATATTGATATCTGGATCTGCATACCCAGGGT
>JAOCPS010820218.1:0-10107 GCA_025505425.1 Graphium colonna
TGTGTGTGTGTGTGTGTGTGTGTGTGTGTGTGTGTGTGTGTGTGTGTGTGTGTGTGTGTGTGTGTGTGTAAACATTAGCGAAAAGCGAAAACTTTCTGTCCCTTTTTTTTACACTCAAATTGTGCGAGCGTTGAGCTTGAAATTTGTCAGTACAATACAATAAAAGTTTACATGAAGAAATGATTAAAGCTCTTGTTATATACAATTCATTATAAACATATTAAATTAATAAAAAAGCAAAGACTTTTTGTGTGTAATGACACACATTACCATCCCGTTTTTATACACCATTGACAGGACATTTAAACATTCAATGTGTTCAGTGTTTCCTTTTAATTACGGGAACTGACGAGTGCGAGATTCACTAAAATTACATAAAAATGTTCGACCATCGTTCATTATATGATCTCTTGTATTACATTGATAATAAACGACAGTTTAAGGTAGAGTGCGTCTGTAATGAATGCAGTGTATGAAAAGAATAATTATTAATATGAAGATACGTCGTTTCGTTTCACTTGCGAAACAGTTTTTCGGCACACAGATGATTGCGAACTCGTCAATAACTGAGTTGTAGGTTCTCCGATCACGAGAAGTAGGCAAGGCATCGCGTGCTCGGTTGGGAAATGAGCATTGAGAAGGCCGCCCGGTCCGAGCTATGCTTGCAGCATTTCAGTTAATCCAATTCGTACAGATGAACACATTGCCGAACCGACTGTTAAATATATTAACGGCAAACAACTGTTGGTTAACAATGTCACGGTCTCCAAAACCTCGTGTAAATAAACATTGATATTTGGGATTTTTGTGGTCGCCAGATAGGACGAGGAAGTTGTTTACCGTCTTTTTTAGGTTTTCATTTTCTTTCACATATTTTGTGTAATTATAATTAGACAAAAGGCAATGTCTATTTTTATGGGGCATTCCGTACCAGGTTGCATCAAGTTCGAACATTTTTTTAAGAGACTAGACTCATTATATTAACTCCTACAGAAGTACTTTTCGTTAACAACGCCTGAGTTTCGGAGATATTTGACAAAATCGAAATATCGATTCATCAAAAAAAGTTTCTATTTCATTCTACATCACTATGATCGACTGTGCAATATGTGTATAAAGTCGGATGCCGGATGGCCATGTCTATCCTTTTATTTCCCACTCCTTTCCCTTCCAAATCCTTAATCCCTACCTATCCTATCCAATAAACCTATTCTATCCAATTTCCCAGGTTGACAACGCACTCGCGACTCAATGTTGCGATTGTCTATGGGCGATGGGGTCGCTTACCATCAGGTGAACCGTTTGCTCGTTTGTCTTCCTTACCATAAAAAAAAAACCTCCAGAAATTATGCATACATGTTTTCGGGAATACAGTAATAGGCATAGGATACATTCAGTAAAAAGTAGGCAGTAGAACGGTAGAAAGTTAACCTTTATTTTTTATTGATTCTGAATTACTACTTAACGACCATCTAGGTCGTTAAGTAACAATTCAGCTACAGACTTGTTTCTATGATTCTTGATAAACGCAAAAATAAAACCGAACTAGGGAAAGAAGAAAGTCTTATATGTAATTAATAAAAAAAAAATACTAACCCTGCTTTTAACGTGAACTAAATTATAGAGGCTAGTGGTTAAATACATTTTTACACCCATTTACGAATTGTTAAGAATTGGAAAACGATGTCAAGCGTATTGGAGCGCGACCTAATTTTTATAACCTAGTTAAAATGGAACCAGATTCTATATTCGTACAGTCTGTTTTTCTATTTCTTTGGACTCGTGACGAAAACGGCTACGCGAAACGTGACACAACAGCGTGGGGTCACGTACGCGTCAGCTGTGACTCTAATTGTGGACGCGTGTCACGACCGCATCTGGTGTCATTGTCACGTGGGCACGCTCAAAGCCTTGACAGCACTTTCCTTCATTTTACACAATGTTTAATATGAAATGTTCTTATATTCTTGCACTATTTGTCGATTTTTATACGGTAGATAATATCGATGTTTAATAGGGTAATATTATTAAGTTACGTGAGTATGGGCTGGTAATATCAGTGCTTGCTTAACGAGATAATGGACATGATGGATGATGGTTCAAACCAATGATTATTAAAAATTTAAATCGCGACGAAACTGAGATAGTTTTATACGTGAGAAAGTTTAGGAGCTTATCTGGAGAGAGCGTTATGTTATTCTGCAACGTGAAAAATTGTAGATAGTTTTTCTTAAACTAAGGTAGCGACATATTAGCTAAATTATACCTCGAAAATTTATCCTCGTCATTTATATTATCGCGTTTAAATAAAATTTGAAAAAAAAATTAAAAACTAAAAGAATTGTCTACGGCCAGCGAGATAAAAATGATGAGATGGAGAAGGAGAAAAAGTAATATATTCCACCATTGGTAAAACATTGTAAAATTATTTTCAGATGAGCTGCGGCAGGATATTGGCGGTTCTGCGCCGCTGCAAACGTCTCGAGGATGACAACACCACAAAACTGTCCAGATGTCTTGGCTTACTTGACCTCACCGCGCTGGGCGTGGGCAGTACCTTAGGTCTAGGGGTGTACGTGCTCGCCGGCTCTGTCGCGAAGACTGTCGCAGGGCCAGCGGTCACACTCAGCTTCCTGGTGGCAGCTATAGCGTCTGCATTTGCTGGTAAGTCAGGCTTTTATATGTTAATTCTATGGAATAAAAAAAATATTCTAGCATATAGCTGACTTTGAAAGCAATGTCAACTCCTAATGATGGCACTAAACCGTACAGATGAGGTGAAAGTTTATTGTTTATTATTATTATTGAGCCAGCTGCTCACAGCTGTTTTCCACGGGTAAATTTCCCACTTTTCTTGCAACATTTTTCATTGATGCTTCGCTCCAATTGATCGTGAAGTTGTATAGCTTGAGCCATGTAAATTTGCTCTTTAACACTTAAATAATTTTTCAATTCGACCCAGTATTTCCTGAAAGTATCGCGTTTAAGCAACCAAACAACCGCTTCAGCTCTGTTAGTATACATTTGGCTAGGTCAATGCGAACTGATCATTAACTGAGTATTAGGATCCATGCGTGGAATGATCATGTAAATAGTCGGTCCTGCAACTGATCTTTCTCCAGGCATATCGGGTAACCCTCACATCAGACTATAAGAGTACCTGTGTCTGCGCATGTACTTGTGCAATATGATATATTTTGTAGAATCAACTGACCTCCGAATTAGACTGGCTGCTATGACCGAAATTCGTTCAGGCGGAAATCACTATTCACGTATTCCATTGGTTAAGTCCTTAAGTAAACACTATATAACTTAAACCATACAAATTGAATCAGTAGTTTTCGAGATCGTGAGACAACATACACACATGCATACATGCGGGTCGATTAGACAACCTTCTTCTTGAGATCGGTAAATGAGTAAAAGGTTGAAGTTGACATAAATATGTATGTGTGTATGAGATTTACTCGGAACTGTGTGTTTGTGCATGTACACTTTACTATGTACAAATATTTGTATCATACGAAGTTTTTTTTCCTTTTAACTGATGAGGACACCATTTATCTTTTATCTGAAATTGGAGACAACATTTGCCGATATTTAATTCCCTACATTTTACCTCTTTATTTTATAATTTTTAAACGCCTTCAGAAAAGAAGAATATTCTTATTTTAGTTGACATTGTTATGTTCGCTACCCCGCAGATCCATCATTATAAACCAATTTTACAAATTATTTTGAAATGAATGTACTTATAGACCCATAAAATTTTTAGAAATTCAATTCAGCAGTTAATTTTGTAAATCAAAATAATTGAAAAATGAGATGGCAACCCATCTCCTCTATGACAATTAAAGCTGGTTGCTTCAAAATTAAAAAAAAAATTGCCTTATACACATATGTGCCTTATACACATCAAATATTATCGTGTTTTAAAATTCTCGTAGCGCCATCTAGTGAGTGCCATGATCATCATGAATTAGTAATTATAAAACAAAAATTACTCGTTTTTAAAATTTTGATAATTTGACAGAACAGAGAAGAAAGTAATTTTATCCCTTAACGCCATCTGTTGGTAACCATAGTTACTAACCCGTTCGTAAATTTCTTGCATGTTAATGGCAATTTGTCAAAAATTAAAAAGAAATAGGATTGAACTATTCAAAGTGGGAAAATAGAAGGGTAGACATGGCCACCCGGCATGCCCAAAAGTCATGTATATTTTATTTTATGCCGACTTTATAAGGTACTTCTCCAGGCGAGCGCGACCGTAAAGGTGCAGCAAAAGCTGCTTAAAAGATTTGTGTAATTTGATCAAACTAAAAGGAAGATGAGTGCATTTTATTGCAAATCTCATAATTCCAAATGTAAAGTGGCAGGGCGATGTCTGCAGCGTCAGTTATTTTTTATG
The DNA here is from genome assembly GCA_025505425.1 of Graphium colonna. Lineage (NCBI taxonomy): Eukaryota > Metazoa > Arthropoda > Insecta > Lepidoptera > Papilionidae > Graphium > Graphium colonna. The sequence continues at coordinate 4,412 of JAOCPS010820218.1, forward strand.
TAATACTTAATAAGAAAATGCCTAAAATTATTTTATTTTACTACACCTTGTCAGATAAATATTTAGACCCACTAAACCATTAAACAGATTCTTTAAAAATCATTCAACCCGAAACGAGAAATTTGTACTATCTACATTCACAAATTCAATTTTAACAATCACTTTCTCTATTCTTCCAATTATTTTGAATCTGTGCATTAAATGCTTGTACACAGATCACAAAAACTATTGTATAAAATTGGATGCGGTTTTGAAAGTTATTATGCTGTAAGTTTAACTTAATACCTGGTATATGTTTCATTAACCCTTAATTTATTTGTTATCTATGTCAGTCTGATTAAAATTATTCATTTATTTGTTTCCTTGATTTTCATTTCTAAATCCAAATAAAATTAAATGTAGATAATAATATTAACAGCTTTTGTTTTTAGATATAGGTGTTTAACTCTGTGACAGAGCCGAACCGCTGTTCTGCCAATTTAAAATAAACATTTAATGACGCAAAGCTCGGCCTTACTGGCGACCACGGCTCAAGCGGGGTTAGGCAGAAGGCGGGGGGCTCGAGGTCGACGACCTGTGTCGGACGTACTGCCGATCAGGCGCCCCGTCAAGAATCTACATTTTGTTAATCTATTGAAAAATTTGGCCAAAAACTATGCCTTTAATTTTATTATATAATTATGTTGCTAATCGCGTTCCAAGTGTTCTCCTTTAACATCGTTAGCGAATCACCAGTCACCCTATATACCATAAAAATTCAATGTCCTGTCTGTCCATTGCAGGACTATGCTACGCGGAGTTTGCAGCCCGCGTGCCCAAAGCGGGCTCGGCATACGTGTACAGCTACGTGAGCGTGGGGGAGTTCATCGCGTTCACCATCGGCTGGAACCTGATCCTGGAGTACGTGATCGGCACGGCGAGCGTCGCCAAAGGCATGGCCAACTACATCGACAGCCTCTGCAACAACACCATGGCCAAGACCATGACTGGCATCGCGCCAATCAACATCTCTTTCTTGGCCGACTACCCTGATCTCTTTGCCTTCTTCCTCGTTCTGTTGATCACAAGTGAGTATCTGCATTTTTTAATGAGAATGGTTGGACAAAGAACAGACTATTCAGTGTTAAATGAAATCGTCACCCACAACATCAGAGTTGTAGGTTAAGATACATACATTTATATAATGGCTGACAATTCTGAACTCTTTGCGTTCTTCCTCGTGCTATTCTTAACCAATGAGTGTTATTTTTAATGTTATCTGTTTATTTATTTCTACTCCTTGATCGTTCGTAACTGCTTACCTTGGCAATAAACTATTTTTGAACAAAATTTTTACGCTTACGCAGACTTTGTTGTTAATACTATTAATGGCCGATTTATGCAGTTTCTAACTGTGTGCAATCCTAGTGTCTTGTGTCTCGAAGAATCCACAATGGATTCTTCGAGACACAAGACACTAGGATTGCTTTTTTATTAAATGCCAAACATCATTCCGTTCTGCATATATCCTATCACATTTTGCACATCTACGAGTGGTTTTGGTTTAGTAGCGTTCCATTTGGATTGTCCGACGAGTCGTGAATACCGTTCATACGAACAATTCTTAGTATGCTTGAATTGTATTATATACATTGTAAATAATCAGGTTGTATGTGTTTCATGGCTATTTAAATTTACATTTAAATAGCCATGAAATATGTCTCAGATGCGGAAATTAATATAATATTGGATTTTTGAATTCATAATAACCTTCTACATGACCTTTATACATTACATACAAATTTTATTTTCTGATGTTTCCGCTGTCCTTTTGTATTTTATCTAGGGTACAGCTAAATATTATCCCTTTTTACAAGCGTTTTTTTAGTGACCCTTTGTGTCTGAGAATGGAATCTTGCAAGTCAAATTTGACCCACTTCCGAGTTTCCCATTGAGCTGAAATTTTCAAGCGTATGTATATCGGGACAATGCGATATACATACGCTTGAAAATTTCAGCTGATCTGATGCTGAAGCTGGAAGGTGACCATAGGCACTCTAATTAAACGATACAAGCCCATCGAGTTTGAGCTTGTGTGAGTCGCCTTGAAGAGGACTATACGCATTTAAAAGTATTGTGATTGCGTAAAAAGACATTTTTTTTGTAATTATTATTATAATAACTTATATGAAAATAATTTTAATTATATTTTCTTGTAACCTATATAAATTTATTTAAGCTTTAACATTAGTATAGTTTTATATAAACTAAAATGTATACTCAAACATATTTTAAAATAAAAGAAAATTCTAAAGATTTATGTAAATTAGTTGATTCTACGAAAAAAAAACATTCGGGCGTAATTGTAACATCCTCCTTTATCGGGGTCGGTTTAACAGGTAGTGACGAAAATCGTATCAAGTGCAATTGTTAGATTTTTTATACTTTGCGTTTCAGTTCTACTTGCTGTTGGCGTGAGAGAGTCCACAAAACTGAACACCATCTTCACAGCACTCAACATGATCACCGTCATAGTGGTTGTGATCGCCGGGGCCATCAAAAGTAAGTCCGCTGCATCAATCATTTTTCTTTATCATGCTATAAAAACACAGTTAAGACAAAATAAAATAAAAACCTGACAGCATTTCGGTCACAGCAGCCAATCTACTCAGATCAACCAACTACGTAGGAGACTATAGTCTACAATGAGCACAGACACAGATCCATTCTCTCTTAACTCTCAAAGCCCGATGGGATGGATATCCCACACGACCGAGGGCAGATCAGGCGCACGAGCGCCTCGACTTTTTACATGCCCACCCGACGCATGGATCATCTTTCTTTTCAGGCAATCGGATGATCAATCCGCATTGCCTTAATCATACTAAGAAACAAGAACACAAAGTTATTCTTCCCCCACGGAATTCGATCCCATGACTTCTGGTTTATAAAGCAAGGACCCACACCGCTAGGCTACGGAGGCGGTAAAATGATCATGATATGTTTTTTCAGTTGTATTTTGAAAAGTTAGCAGGGAACTGATTTTTATATAATATTTGAGGAATTAGTCTGTAAATAGTTACATAAAATAAAAAATAACTAACTCCGTTTAAATTAAATTGAAATTTTGAATTTGAAAAGAATTTATGAAATCTGTTAATGATGAACATTTGTCTCGGTAACCGTACATTTGCACCGTCTAAACATTCACAAAAACACATATCAAACTATTTCCGTTTTGTCAAATCAAACTGAGTTTGCAATTGTTATGCATGCGTTATTTATTTTTCAGTTGTTTAGAAAATACAAATATTTTATTAAGTTTTTGCTGTGAATGTATTGCCAGTGCAAACCTAGAGTTCGACGAACTGTCTACAAAGGGCTTTGTACAGCAGTGGGACAGTTATTTTTATCTTTGTATAACGATGTTAAGCTCTTAGTATCTACTTCTAGAGCCTACTTCATGACTATTTGAGCCTATGTTTCTAAGGGAGAGGGGGACGAATTGCGCTGTTATTTTACTATACTTTTTATTCCAGGTGATCCCGCAAACTGGCGTATCGACGTACAAACCCTCCCCGAAGACGAGCGGGCAGCGGCCGGCGCCGGTGGGTTTATGCCGTGGGGGGTTGCTGGGGTCATGGCTGGGGCCGCCAAGTGCTTTTTTGGGTTCGTGGGCTTCGACTGCGTAGCCACCACCGGCGAAGAGGCAAAACGGCCGAAGAGGGACATACCGCTGTCCATTGTGCTATCACTGGCGATAATTTTTGCCTCGTACTTCAGCATTGCGACTGTGCTGACGATGATGTGGCCGTACTATCTGCAGGACGCTGATGCCCCCTTTCCTTATGTGTTCACGCAGGTAAGTGATTTCTACTGTGGTTACCTTACAAACCTTAATCGAAAGAAGCCACTAGTTAAAACAACATGAATATTCTTAAAGAACCCATCGGTTGTCACTTCATATAATATCAAAACAAGAAATTTTCAAAATATTCCTTTCATCTTTAACCTTCTTTTTGAAACTGGATAATATCTTCAGTAAATAAGAGCGAGCAAGTTCTTGGGTGACATCCGATGTTAAATAATTGTCAGCGGTGAACACTCATGATGCTGCTGGTGTTTAACTCTTCAGAGAATAGGCCGTTGCGCAGAAGCGGGACTATGTTTAGAATTGGAAAAAAGGTTGTAGAAAAGAAAGCAGGTAGGGAAATCAATCTCAAATATCAAATGAAATCTACATGTGAGTGGTGGTAGTACCGATCTCCCTGGCCAAGTTAGGCAATAAATGCAGCAAATGTAATCATAGTACTTTAGTGGTAGAATATTATTTTTAGTTAAATATGGTCACTGCGGTTTATGAGTTTCGATACTAAAATGTTGGATCACATCCGAGTATATTACGCGACACTATCGCTCAATTCCTAGTGTGAAATTAAAACTTAATTAAAATTCATTATATAGACGAAATTGTTTGAATGGGAAAACCACCTTAAACCGTAGCTAACATTGTCTCATAACTTTGTCTGAACGGAACCTACGGTCTTCCAGGTGGGCATGCCGGCCGTGCGTTGGCTGGTGACCATCGGCGCCATCTGCGCCCTGTGCACCAGCCTGCTGGGCGCCATGTTCCCTCTGCCCAGGGTGCTCTACGCCATGGCCAGCGACGGGGTGCTCTTCCGGCCGCTGGCGAAGGTGGCCGAGAGGACCAAGACGCCGCTCCTCGCGACGGTACTCAGCGGGCTGCTAGCAGGCAAGTGATTTTTTTAAACCACCATCTTTTCAAGATTTTATAGTGAGTTTTTGCTAACGCTCTTTCCTAATAAGTCAAACCATCAGGCTTCTAGCGGGTTAGAGTGACGTTTTTATTAGGCCACCACTTTGCAGATTTTTAGTGAGCATATACATACATTATCATGGTGTGTCCATCGTGAAACAATATAATACTGCATTATTGGCAATTATATACAATAAACTTACATTTAAAATGAATATATGGTCATTAGTTTCGCTAAAACATAAAACGGCACTACCGATTTGTCTTTATTAGTATTAAAAAGTTCCTCAGCTAAGGGACGGGGCATTCATAGAAAATCCATGAGAAAAGTCACCAATTCAAATATAATTTAATGTACGAAAATCTTCTTCACTGCACGTTACTATGGTATCGCTTTGTGATGTTCATTTTGACAGCTCATAATAGAGCTAAATCAATGAACACAGATTACTAAATTTGCATTTAAACAAAATTAGAGCGATAAACATTATAGTCCCAAAAAAAATTTTGGCTCAAAAATGCTTAAATATACTTATATCATTTTAAGAACTTACTCCTAACTATTAAGGTTAAATAAAAAAGGCTTATCATTTTTGCTTTTGAGTTTTCGGTGGTTCAATTTTTTTGTAAAGTTTTTATTTAAGTAAATCTACATTAAGGCCAGTAAAGCAACCAAAGGCGACTTATAAATACATTTAATTTTATTATTTTATCTTCACAGGAGTCATGGCGGCCATCTTTAATTTGGATCAGCTGATAGACATGATGTCGATAGGAACTCTTCTTGCGTATACCATTGTGGCAACCAGCGTGCTCATTTTAAGGTGATTATTTATTTATTTAAACTTTATTGTAAATCCTTGTAATTAGGACACAAAAGGTGGACTTAATGCCTTAAGGCATTCTCTACCAGTCGACCTATGGTGTGGTGAGATTTGCT
>JAOCPS010820329.1:0-10107 GCA_025505425.1 Graphium colonna
TACGATGAATCTTACGTTATGGACGTTTTTTGCCGGCTAGGGTACCTTTCCGCAATGCACACGGAACTTCGTTGTAAAATATATTTAAAAAATGAACGCCGCTTTAATTATAAGTTCTGTGGCTTGTGCTGCTAGGACGATTTACATACACAAAGGAGATGTTTCATTTTGGAATATATTGTGAATATATTCTAAAATGAAACATCTATAAAATAGAGGAATATATAAATATATAAAAATGAGCTTTGAAATATACTCAAAAAATTTTTTAGTGCGTAATAAAAATTACGTTAATAAAATAAGTCGTAAAATTTTGGTGTCGCATTGAACCGGTAGAAAATTGTCATTACGTTAAAAGCTTTATGATTTTTTTTCCAAAAAATCATAATAATTATAAAATAAAAACTCTGCGTAAGTAAGTTTGATAAGTCTATACAATCGATTCTTGCTACTTGTCAATTTATTTTTAATCGATAATCGACCGTGAACCTCCCATAAAATCGATCACATCTAACAGGCAGTATCTTACAAAACGACAAATATTTTATTGTATTTTGAATAAATTTTATGGGCGTAATTAATTATTTGGTTGGTCTGTTTACTTATTTCATATCGCAATGTTTCCCTGAATCCTTTTCAATGCGTGGATACTACCGCACCTGTTGCCACATCGAATCTGAGCACGGACTTTCTAATTTTGAGGCGCGCTAGTGAGCGTTATTTTTGCCTAAAATAAAAAAAATTGAAGCCGAAATTGTAGGTCTGGCTACGCTTTACAAGCTTGATTCACGTTTTATTCATGTTTGTCATTTTTATTTGCCGTCAATATTTTCGTTCCATTATTTCCTACAAACACTAATTACAAACTTATTTTTTGGATTTCTGTATTCTGATTTCTGCATCTATATACTTTTGCCGCATCTATTGTCCTATTCACTTTACACTTTACAACTCCGTTATTTTTTTTTTCATTTGATTCATAACAATCGTCATGATTTTGAAAATCAAGGTACTACCTTACTTAGAAGTGCCATCGCCAATTCTGGATGGAATATTTACAAAGTAAATAACATTAAATAAATTCTTTTGTTTTCCCAATGAAGTAAAAAAAATTTTAACATAATTTTTATCTATACCCCACCATCTCCTTTTCTGTCTTGAATAGAATTACAGCTATATTATAAACTGAAGCCAACTGTATTCATATTCTGTTATCAGTTAAGGTTCACTTTTTTACGGATTTCTGACCATTCGACACAGATGTTATGAAAGTTCTATGTTGTGACCCTTGAAATAAGGAATGTAGGTTATAAAATACGAACCTATTATTTAACACGTACAAATTGAACAATTCTGATAATATTAGATTTTAAATTGTTGCAAATCTTGTCTTTGTGAACCCCACGTTTTTGACAAAGTTAGCTGGTTTGCGGATTAAGGTATCGATAAGTACCCTTGATATTATTTCTAAGACTTACGCGAATATTTGACATTTTAAATTACCCTTGATGTGACGGAAATTAAGCATGGTGGTCTGTAAAAATTTGCCATTTTACATACAATTTTTACGTTCATGGGAAATGTTCCTGTATTAAAAGACTTATTAAAACAAAACGACATATACTATGTATGCATATTATTATTAATTTATTTTGTTACTATTTGGTTTTGTGGTGCAATTAACACAATATTCATGATAATGTTATAAAATATATAAATATAACTGCTGAAATTTTGTAAAATTCTTAATATCAGGTACTTAGAAATTTTATATTTTTTTACTTCTAAGTAAACTATTATCTTGTTGATAACCGTATAATAATCTTAGTTGTTGGTTATTAATCCCTGAGACTCTTTCATATTTTAATTAATTAATAAAGTTATCATTTTAAATATATATTTTTTTGTTTATAGCGTTAGTATCTAAAATATGATTTTGTTATCATTTGTTTACTATAAAATTTTTGACGGATCGTCCACCTTTTGTTAGCCTCTAAATCATGACTTCATTACTAAATTTTTAAACTGCATTTCAAAGCAAAGTATCAGATAACGATGAATTGCATATTTGTACAATAAGTTTGAACAAAAAGATTGAACATAACTAAGTCACGAAACAATTTTATAAATTTTCTAGAATGTTATCAATATAATTCGTGTCTCTTTGTGATTTATTTTTGAGTCATGATAGTCCAGTCATTATATACATTTGGGAATGCAAAAAATCCGAGACGGCTAAATTTAGGATGTGTTGTTCTTTTTTAGAAAAGTTTTAAGATGATCTTCAGCCGAAAATTAAAACTTAAACCCGAAATTGTAGATCTGTCTACGCTTTACAAGTTTGGTGATAAATATTTTCGATATATGTGATAGTAAAAGAGAAAATAGCAAAAAAAATATTAGTAAAAACTACTTTTACTTGTTTGATCAATATCTTAATAAATATGAACGATAGCTGAATAATGTTTAAGACCAAAATTGTAGAATGTAATAAAAGCAACAAAAATAATGTATGAAAATGTTCGTAACTCAACACAGAACCGAGTTATTGTAAAAAACCGAATTAACCCTTTTTTCAAGATGGCGGAAAATCTTCTTCTTCATCCTAGCCTTTTCCCAAGTTACTTGGGGTCGGCTTCTAATCCATCCAAATATTACCTGAATTTCAATTTTTACGCAGAGCGACTGGCATCCGAACTCCACAACTCAAAGGGATAAACTGAATTCAAAGGATGAATTAGTTGTCAGGATATTTGAAGGCACTGACCTATAACGACTGCCAAAGATGTTCTTGGCAACCGGGACCGACTTTTTACATGCCCATCCGACGCATGGATCATCTTTCTTTCCAGGCAATCGGGTGATCAGCCCGCAATGCCCTAACCCAACCAAGAAACAACAACACAAAGTCGTATTTCCCCCGCGGGATCGAACCCTCGACCTCCGGTTTGTAAAGCAAGCGCCCATACCACTAGGCTACGGAAGCGGTCCTAGTCCCATTAATTAACATAGTTTTATATCTTAAAAATACGAAAATAAGTATGAAAACCTCCTACACATATTTCCACTCTACCCCTAAATCTTCGAGACTGCTAAGCGTACCGATTCCCCTTCGTAAAACTTCGCTGGTGAGCAAGCGTTCAAACATCGGAATGCAAAACGAAAGCTCTCGTTGCGGAATACTCGTACATGAATACACTACCGGGTTCCCGTTAGTGTATTCATGTACGAGTATTTCGCAACGAGAGCTTTCGTTTTATATATTTTATAGGGTTCCCATAGCTGTGTTCATTTGAATGTTAAAGCGGCCGAACGCTTCCGCGCTATGCGGACGGCATACACGGAAATATTGATAAACGAAACAAGTATTATTTTCGCAGAAAATCTTCGAGCTGTTGGAGCATATCTTTTCACATCTTTTGCTGCACTACGGCCGCACTCGCCCGGGGAACCACCGCCCTTAAAAACATAAAGTCGGCACAAAATTAAGTATGCATGACTTTTGGGGACGTCATATGGCTATGTCTATCCTTCTCTTATCCCACTCCTTAATCCCGAACCTTCCTTTCCAATAAACCTATTCTGTCCAATTTCCCATGTTGACTACGCACTCGTGACTCTCCGCATGTCGCGTGTGTCTATAGGCGACTGAATCGCTTAACATCAGGTGAACCGTATGCTCGTGTGTCTTCTGTTCCATACGAAAAAAATCGCAAAACCCACTTCAAAGTTATTATAAGGGAATTTTCATGATTTACTTTTAACACTAGCTTGAAGAAGCGCGTCAATTTCACGCATTCACAATTTTTGAATCGGAATCAATTTGGGATTAAATTTTGCTACACATACTTTATTATATAAGTAAATGGCCATTTATTAAAACGACACATTCCAATTAATTATCATCAAAGTTATATTTTTCATTCATAATCTTTTCTCTATTTTGTGTATTTTTCTCAAAATATATGGGATCATCCATATTACGGTGTTAACTGTCTTGTTGTTTAAGGGATGGAGATCTGATGTTCCGATAATACAAGCCTAGAGCTTAGTTTGGCGCATCAGTCTCCCACAATGCTTATTATGTCAAAAATTATCACGTGTAACCTTATTCTTTAATTTATATGTATTGTTTGAGAAAAATAAAGAATTTTATTATTTTTATTATTATTAATTAGTACTGTCAGCTGTCAGAAATGTTGGTGGGTTTTACTGAAACATTATAGCAAAATATTTATAGATTATTTAGTCTTTATGGAAGAAGAAATGATAAGTTCCCTGAAATTTTAAAAGTAATTTTTGATATTACTATAGAATTGATGTAATGAAGTCTACAGAATCGACGTAAATATGTTCGGAATATGCCGAAGCATGCTTTCCACATAAGTAGGTAAGTAAACCTTTTTGTGATTGTGTTTGATGCATAGCGTGAACAGTTATAACGCATTTGCGCAGTGAATGTCTGATAGCGGCCGACCAATCGAAGCGAACGTGCCGATCCACAACGCGTTATTTTCCTGTTTGCTTCAGACGTTTTTGTTTTTTTCGAATATTCGACGTATGTCATTTATGTGTTCACTATTTTATGTGACAAAGGGAAATCTTTGCGAATGGGAAGATGTCGGAAGTGGGAAAATAGCATTTGGTGATGCTTGCTGACGAAGCAGAAATAATGTGAAACATGAAAAGCAAGTTATGATTTTTTTTTTGAAGTTACAGATGATTCTAATATGAATATTTTTACCGAAAAAAAAGTATATATTTAGATTTTCTGGGTTGCTGGATAGCCACTCCTTTTTCTTTTCCCACTCCTAATTCTTATTATGTTCCCTGTTTTATCCAATTTTTTAACCTGGCAACGAACACGCAACTCTCCGGATGTCGTGTATGTCCATGAGCGACGGGATCACCTAAAATCAGGTGAACCATCTGCTCGTTTGTCATGGTTTTCATAAAAAAACAGATTTCTTATTAAAACATTTGGTTTTATATACTTATAACGAAGGTACCAAGTATTCAATGTAATATATAGGTACTACAATTTATTTTCGTAAAAAAATGTACTAAAAGGTCCGGAATTCGAACACGTTCGAATCCAATCAGTCACAAACATCGATCCCTTACAAGAAATAACTGTGAAAGGCGGACCATGTAATGGTAAAGAGCTCAATCTATATTTAGACCTTTGATTGATGGTCGCGATATAACACGGTGTGAGTTATTTCAACTGCACTTTGTTCCTAGTAATCGCCAATGGAGTGGGGCGAATCGAATGATATTGTAGATCCAGGTACTGTTATTTCACTATCGTAATATTATGGATGCACGGACAGTTGTGACTTTGAATGTTACATTTGAATATCGTCATTAAGGTGTGTCATTAGCGGACATTCGTTTTGCTACGGCTCGTCATGATTGATGAGAGACGATGATATCGGAATCACTTGCAAGATTGATTATTCAATTTTTTTCCTTACATTTATTAAAATCACCAAACACTCCTATTTGTGAAGAGTATTATACTTCAAAGTTTATTTTGTGAGTTATGTTGAATGGAATATCAGCTTTATTAGAATGATTGGGCAAATATTATTTTACTTCTTTTGATAGCTGATCTGATCTTAAATAATTATGGCCTTTGATACATATGCATTATTTGAATGTTGAATTAAAATAAGACTTAATGGATGATGGATGTAACTTGTACAAAATATCAGTCAATTTATTCGGTGGATTCGATTTTTTTGCGTTCATTAAAAGACTTCGTATACAAATAACATAAAACGTACTTCGTATTATACCTGTCCGCGTTTGTTGTTAGAAATACTTTACTGAAAGTGTGCTTCTTTGCTATGATCTTTCCATGTTTGCGAAAGACCTTGCAACACAACGGATCGTCTTTTAACAAAGAAGCTGATCTTTGATGACCGATGCAGTGAAGCGGTGAGTCTGCAAGCGGCGCTTAACTCTCGCTCCAAAGATATGAATTCTTAGAACGGCCTTGGCACGCAAACGTGTGAGTTTCTCTCGAGATAAATGGGGCCAAAGATCGCTTAGACGCCGAGACGATTGGGTATCCGATTTTCCGGGATAGGTAGACGATTGCTTGAGGATGATGCGTGCTTTTCCGGGATAAAATCCCGCATACATTGATTCGTAACAATCTTTATATACTGGGGTTAGTGGCTTTGCGTTTATTGTAAGATGAAGGTAAAGTGATCGATCAATAGTTGTCAGTGTGAACCTGAGAACGTAATACACAAGTTTATTTTCACAGAAAATTACAAAAACCGACTTCAAACGCCTTAAACTTGTATGTTCGAAACATATTTTCTAAGTTATTTTTATTTTAAAAACAAACTAACAATCCGATTTTTATAAAAAAATATAGGACCATTGTAGAAGTAAAGTACACTTCTAGAATGGTCCTACATTTTTTTAATAAAAATCGACTAGATAAAAAAAATCAAATCAGTTCATCAGTTGCGTAGATATGTGCGAAAATTCTTTAATTTTGTTATTTTTATTTAAAAAACAAACTAATAAACCGATTTTGCTGAAAATTCTCTATCAAATAAAAAAAGAATTTTTGAAATTGGTTCATAAATGACGGAGATATGCGCAAAAATACAAAAATTCAATTTTGTTATTTTCATTTAAAAGAAAGACTACTGAAACGATTTTCCTGAAAATTTTGTGGGACCATTCCGAAAGAATATAAGACAGAAAAATATTTTTTTAAATCGGTCTATAAATGGCGGATATATATGCAAACGTGTCAAAACAAAATTCCTCCTTTTTGAAGTCGGTTAAAAATAAGTAAGCAAACTCTGTTCACATTTTTTTTAATAATGTGAAAAGTGGTCTATTGACTGTCACATATTATGCCGCATATTTTCATAAAAATATATCGAACTATCATGGTTTTAATAAACTCTTGTATGGCGAATATTTTAAGAATGTGCTTGAGTAATCAAGACATACACGGATAGCTGTGCGGAAATCCTATTAAGACGTTACCCAACTCTAAATGCTATTAATAAGTGAACGTAGTTAGTTCCAACGGTGAATTATTCATTACAGAATTATATATAATATTATTAAAATACCATTTTTTGTTATGAACGCTCGTAAGAAAATTCGGAATCCAGAACATTCCTATGTTCTTTAAAAATATAATAAAATTAGTAGCGTTCGGCGGTTTTACCTGCCATATAATTCGGCACTACCTCGCTACTACCTAAAGGTGTCAGACAGTTCTTTTTTTAATGGAAAGGAAAACAAACGAGCAGACAGTTCACTTGATGTAAAGCGATTCCATCACCCAGCATCCGGAGAGTTACGAGTGCGTTGTCAACCTGGAAAATTGGATATATAAGGTTTATTGGACGGGATGGGGTCGGTATTAAGGATTTGGAAGTGAAAGCAGTGGGAAAAGAAAAGGGTAGACATGGCCATCCGGCATTCCCAAAAGTCATGCATACTTTATTTTATGCCTACTTTACACCGGGCGGTAGGACTTACCCGCGCTGGCGCGGTCGTAGATGTGCAGCAAAAGCTGTGAAAAGATGTTAAGCTGGAATTTTTTAATTCTAGTTATTCCTAATGTAATTGGCTTAAATATAAATGTAATATCTTATTTCAATACATTCATATAAAAGCATATGTATAATTACATATATTTATATATTCTTATGAATGATTATACTTTATTCAATAGTTTTTTTTTAATGAACAAGCACATCTTTTATCTTTATTATATCAATATAAATGGATAGACACAAAGAAAACAAAAGGGGATGTCTTTACGTCTCCTATTAGCAAAAAAAGAAGTATAAGGTTAGTAACTTGACTTTCGCATATGTAGAATCGTGAACTAGAGGTGCAACTGTAATTTATGCTTGCATAGCCAGACTGAGAGTTACTCCTACAAGAACCACCTGTCGCGTATGATGTGCTAGTCGTTATGTGTCGCCGCAGACAGTCGTTAAGTGCGCACGGCATTCCAACACCATTCCAGTGGTATGTTACGGATCTAGCTGCGAAGCTTAATAGGAACTTAACGAACACAAGTTTCCTAAGTTTGGTCAAACTTGCAAAGGTTATAATTTAATTTACGTGTTGTAATCTTCTTTTATTATACCGATATAGAATATCGATATAATTGATTTATTTCCTTGCATCTTCCCATATAGAAAAGCAAAAAGATGCAAATAAATTACTAATAATATGTAACGTTATGATGTAAATACTTATTAGTAAATGCTCTATGAATAAATGCCACTATCTGAGTATATTACTTTCATGAAATATTTCGTTGTAACCGCGTCATAACATTTTTTTATTCGACTTCAAAAAAGGGGGAAGGTTCTCAACTCGAATGTTTCTATTTTTTTTTGTCTATGTTCGCGCATATCTCCGTCATTTTTGAAGTGATTCTATTTTTTTTATTTTATAAGGTATTTTTCCAAAGTGGTCCGGAGTTTTTTTTAGAAAAATCGGGTCACTAGTTTGTTTTTTTAAATTAAAATACCAAAAATCTTGAAATATTTGCACATCGCAACTGATAAACTGATTTGAAAAAATATTTTTTTTCCGATAGGGGTACACTTCCACAATGGTCCTACATTTTTTTAAAATATCAGATTTCTAGTTTGTTTTTAAAATCAAAATATCTAAGAAAATATATTTCAAAAGTACATTTTTAAGGCGTTTGAAAAGATTTTTGTATTTTTCTGAGAAAATAAATTTCAAGAACACAAGTTAGATGTGACACAAAATCTGTTTGTTTAATATTTTGCTTAATTTTATAACCTAAAGTTTTAGAATTCAAACTAACCTCAATCTAAGCGGTATAGCGCAGTGAGGGCGTGTCGGCTAATCAGAAGCGTGTCGTGAAATCCGCATGGTGTCTGCGCTCGTTCCACCTCATAGCACCTCACTAGCTCCAGTACATCCAGGTTCCCATATTCTGCAATAAAAATCCAACTATTAAAAAATGACATATATGCACTTATTCCAACTGTAGCTGTATAAAAACATTTTATAATTTGGATCACATTCAAATCCAAAATAAATAGATTTGAGGTTGTACTTCTTTTGGCGCAGTTTGAGATTATGAAGTTAAGCCAGTCAACATGTCGTGTCGTCATTTGTCATGTAGTGAATATGATATTTAATTAAACTTTATTCACTAGATAATGCGTTAAAATAAAACTTTCAATGTACTAAATATTTTCTATTATTAGTGTCGTTTTTTCTACAAACGTAAGATACTGCGAAAGTTAAAATTTTTAGAAAGATTTTTTTTTAAGTTAGGCCAAACAAGTATAATTTCTTACATGCGTACATATGTGTACACACACACACACACGTTTTATTTTCCGATGCGGAATTTCAACATGATCTATATATACTGGAAATATTTTAAAATCATTATCATGAAATGCCCAAAAGCGGTACCAAAAAGTCTCATGGGTCAATATCAAAATTATACAGTAATTTCCATAATTTTTCACGACATTACGCATCATGGATTTAATTTTTTAAACGAGAATTTAATTTAAAACATAAAAAATGTTATCTACATAACATTTACGCAATCTGCCATAGTGATGTAGAATACCATAGAAACTACTTTCTATGAATCGATTTATCGATTTTATCAAATATCTCTAAAACCCGGGTCTTCTTTACGAAAACAACATTTTCTCTGGTCTCTAAAAAAAGTTTGAACTTGAAGCAACTTGGTACCGTATTTCATATGGAAATGGGCAATGTCGTTTATGGTTTTTTCTAAATTAAGGTTTCGAATGTATTATTAATTGTTGCTAACCATTTGTATTTTTTAAATATTGGAGATACACGAGCTACTATTACATTTTTTATTATTAATTTGTGTTTTTTTTTTTATGGAAAGGAAGACAAACGAGCAAACGGTTCACCTGATGGTAAGCGTTCCCGTCGCCCATAGACAATCACAACATTGAGTCGCGAGTGCGTTGTCAACCTGGGAAATTGGATAGAATAAGTTTATTGGATAGGATGGGTAGGGATTAAGGATTTGGAAGGGAAAGGAGTGGGAAATAAAAGGGTAGACATGGCCAT
>JAOCPS010820440.1:0-19176 GCA_025505425.1 Graphium colonna
TTGTAGCCGGAATTGTGAAAGAGTTATTAAAGAAACTTATTTTATGTTGAGGTGTGGTAATCTTTAAATTATGAGAAGAACAAAGAACGCTTTCGTTGTTATTAGAAAGGTATTGAAATTTTTCCTTGAGGTATGACGTTGAAGTTGAATCATTTAAAATTGAAAAAAGAACAAGCAAAATTCGTTAATTACGCCTTTGTTTCACAGTGAGCCATTTAAGTTGCGAGAGATATGGAATGACGTGATCATATTTTCGAAGGCCGAAAATATATTTTAAACAGAAGTACAACATTAAACTCTGGGTAACACACATCTGCATAATCAACTATAGGAAATATAAGCATCTGCATGAGCATTACTTTGGTATTGAAAGGAAAGAAATTCTTCAGACGATAAAGCGTGCGGAAGGATGCAAAGACTTGACGACTGATTTCAGTGACATGTACACCCCAATCCATAGTAATGTCCATAAAGAGACCAAGATTTTTATTGACTTTGCCCATGGAATAAATTGACGGTTGTCATGGACAAAAGGCAAACTTTCAAAATCAATTCCCGCTAGAATCCTCGAACTTCCCATTAGCATTGCCTGACATTTTTTATGGTTTACAGTTACTCCATAACGCAATGTCCAGTCGTAAATTGATTTTAGGTTAGAGTTTAATCTAGCAACTGCATTATGGAGATCATCAACATTAGCTAGGACATATATCTGTAAATCGTCGGCATATAAATGGTACGAACAGTCGAGAGACGATGAGGTAGAGTCCGCCTTGCGGGACACAAGACTCAAGTTCAGCCCATTGTGAAGACTTAAGCCCGACATGAACTGACTGCTGGCACCCGCGAAGATACGACGAGAACCAGTCAAGGGTTGCGGGTGCAAATCTTAAGTGAGCCAGAACTGTGAGAATGGCATCATGATCAACAGTATTAAAAGCGTTAGAGAAGTCGACAAGCATCATTACCGTCACTTTGCTATCATCCATCCCTAATCTGATGTCATCAGTGACTTTAAGTAAAGCAGTTTTGGTGCTGTGTCCAGGACGAAACCCAGACTGAAAATCACTCAGTAGGTTATTTTTATAAATGAAAGTAGAAATTTACTTATAAAAACAGGATTATAAAACTTTAGAAAGGAAAGGTAAAATGGAAATAGGATGATAATCTGCGGGAAGTTTAGGATTTGTAACTTTAAAAAGAGGTCGTACAAATGCTTTCTTCCAAAGCGTTGGGTAGTAACCAGAGTCGAGGGAGTAGTTGATAACGTGATTGATTATGGGAAGTACGAGATCTAAAATATTAACAATCATCTACTTATATCATCACAACCCAGAGCCCTAGATTTGATAGCTAAAATAGCTTTCCTTACCTCATCCTCGTCAAAAGAAGAAAAATGAAGATCTGTGAGTGTGGAGATGGGATAGAAGCTATATAAGCTATAGTTTAATTACGAGTTGCAGGGTCCATTTTCGAAATAGAAATAAAATTTTTGTTGAGATTCTCAGGAGACGCAGAGAGACCGCAATTGCTATGAGATTTAACAATACCAAAATAATGAAGAAATTTCCACACATCAGTTGGTAAAGAGTTAGTTATATTATTGTGGATATATCGGCGTTTAGCTGTCCGCACCATCCGATTGCACCGGTTTCTAGCTTTTTTGAAAGCTACCCAATTATCCTCAGAGCGATTTTTCTTAAACCGAGTAAAGGCCCGATTTCGCTTAACCATTGCCTTTCGTACAGTATCAGTCATCCATAGAGCTGAAAAACGCCTTAATTTTGAAACCTTGTGAATCGGAGCATGCACATCGTATAAACGAATTACTGTATCATTGAGGACCAACACCTTCTCATCCGTTAAAGTCTTTGCCACGGTATTAATCTGTATTAGCATCACAGAGCAAACGATCTACACTAAGCTTTTGGTAGTTGCGGCAATACATATAAGTGGGGCTAGGTTAAGGAGGTTTGAGTTTATAAGAAACAAAAATAAGATCCTGACGGGAGAATCCTGTAGCGCATAGTTGACCATACATTTTTACAAGGTCAAGAGAATTAGTAATAATCAGTTCAATAAGAGAGTCATCAACGTCAACGTTATGATGTGTTGCCTATAAAGGGAAAAAAAAGAGATTAACTGACTCAACTATTGATTGAAGTTTAAGAGAACGTACAAAATTTTTCAACATATAAGTGTTTAAGTCTCCTATGATTATATAGTTTGCATATCCAGACCCAATGTGCTCAAGTGCAAATTCCAAGTCGGTGAAATAATTAACGGAAGGAGGACAATACACTACTCCAAGGATCATCTTTGCAGTATTGATAACTATTTCTATAAAGAAAAAATCAGCGGAAGCAGAATAAACAGAAGGAAAAGCCATCACGATGTTGTAACTTACCGATTTGTGCAAAAAAATGGCAACTCCACCTCCTCCTTTGGCAGTACCATCGTTACGAATTAGAACGAAGTTTGTCAAAGGATATAGCGATGAGTTAAGAGGAGATTTAAGCCAGCTTTCCGATATTAGTATTGCGTGTATACAAACATTTGAAATTGATGCTTCAAGTTCCGAGAAGTGACTTGGAACGCTTTGTGCATTTATATGACATACATATGTTAATTGTTTTATTATTCGGTAAAAATATTTTGTTTAGTTTATTTTTTAAACTCTCGTCATTATTTTTTAATTCCTCACAAGAAAAACACGAATCAGAATCACTGTCCGAAAAAAAGTATTCAATATCACACATAATATATTTAAAAGAAATAAATGTAATTTATATTAAATAAATAAATATCAAAATATCGACTATAAATTGTAAAAAAGAAAAAAAAAGTACTTATTTAAACTGTGTAACAAAATATAAAAAAAAGTTTCTAAATTTTAATAAATACTATATAATTTTAACGCAGTCTGTGCTTTTTCTTTATCGTTACATTACGTTATCTGTACAACAGTCCTGTTATTAATGTCACTGTCGATTACGTCATATACACAAATATGTTTGTTGACAAAATGCAGTATTCTTAATCAGTGAATGTTTATAATAAAAGTTACGTATGACAATTTATAAGTTTTTAAGAATTTATAGTTAAGATTAGAAAATAAATGTCAAGGGAATAAGAAATTTCAGTACCTGGAGTTAATGGAGTATGGTCGTTGGGGTTACATGTAAGGGTCATGGGTTGAAGATTGCTTCGATTTCTGTGCAAAGAGTACTCATCTCGTTGTATGTTAAGCTAGAAATACCTATAGTTCATTTCAAATGATGTTTTAGACATTTAACATTTATTTTCTGCATACCGCCGAAA
The DNA here is from genome assembly GCA_025505425.1 of Graphium colonna. Taxonomy (NCBI): domain Eukaryota; kingdom Metazoa; phylum Arthropoda; class Insecta; order Lepidoptera; family Papilionidae; genus Graphium; species Graphium colonna. The sequence continues at coordinate 3,322 of JAOCPS010820440.1, forward strand.
GTGAGGCGCTATTCAGCTATATAATTCATAAATGAATTTCATGCTTGAACACACGATCCATTTCATTGTCTACATCCTTGAAGTTTTTAACAATATCGCAACAGATTAAATTAGGTCTGCCTCCGTGCGAAATAATTCTGTGAAGACATGCAATGAAGGCTTCGGTGCTAAGGTCAATTAAAAGTTCTAAGTCAGCTGTTTTACTAATAAAACGTCTGAATATGTACATATAATATTTAGATATACGATTACTTGAAAACTGAAAAGGTCCACAGAAATCAGTTCCACTGATTTTGAATGGATTCTAAAAGTTATTTTGCTATAATTCTTCCTTTCGCAATTCGTAACCAGAATTTAAAAATCAAATGAAGCATTTGATAATTGGGAAATATATTACGATTACTTTTTATTTAAATTCTGGAGTGATCATGAAATTATAAGCTCTTATCTTTTTTTCCATATGAAATTTCTGTTACAGTGTTACATTAGGTGTTTCTCTTCTACACCATTTTATAATTTTATTTTTTGAAATTTAAAAAGAAATGAATTTATTCTAATGATGTGTTAAAAAAACATAAATTATTAAACTTAATTATGCGCCGGGGGTAAGTAACATCTCTAAGAACTCAACAATAAAGCGAACTGACTATTCGACTCTTCAACTGGCATTAACTTTACAATTTATGAATATGCTTGGTTGTTCACATTAATTTAAGACCTTGTTCATTGTATTTGCAAATTTATTTATGTAAAATATTACAAGAGTCGGAACAAGATTTAAGGAAGTAAAGGAGAAATGGTAATTGTTAGAAGTTAACATTTGTAAAAGGCTATCTAATTTTCATTTTTAAAGTTGTGATATATATTTTACAATTACTTCTTAGATACATACTTTCGACTAAAAGAAAAAATTAAAACTAACCCTAATTTTACTCAAATATCTAAATATATCACAATTTCTTGCTTTGCAAATTCAATCGTACATAGACAGTTGTTTTTACAACGCAGCGTCCAACAAGAGTTTAATTATAAATGAAGGTTTTTGGGGGGAAATAAGTGCACAATTTGCCACTATATGTACAAATACGAAATAAAATTAAAACAATGAAAAAGACGTTACACGCACTACTATGCCGTTTTTACATATCTAAAATTTAGACTTGACACACTACAAAAATGTAGATGGCGCCTGCTTGCAATTGCAATAGTCTTTTTTGGAAATTATATTAAAATAGGAATTGTGAGTTTTATGTGGATCTTTGGTTTTCATTAATGATCTTCCTTTATATGCAAAAGGGTTATGCGATATTGTGTTATTCGCTGATAACTACACTTATTATGAAAGTATATAGAAACTTGATCACTTACGACGAAGTGAATTGTGCACGTTGTGGTTAACGGTTAATAATTTAAAGCTAATTACAAAAAAATATTATATTAATTTCGCTTTCTGCAATCTACGGAAGCAGAGTATCAATTAGTATTAAATAATGAACTTCGGATTTTAAGACATTTATAGTCATAACATTCGACTCAATCCTTCTGTGGAATCCTCATCTATCGTGTCTCGCAGGAAGACTATGCTCCGCTGTTTTTGCAGTTAGGAAAGTTAGGTAACTAACTGATGTAGACACTGCTAGATTAGTTAATTTATCTATTTTCACAGTACATTAACCTACGGCATAATACTGTGGGGAAGTAAAGCAGATATTATAACAATTTTTATACTGTAAACGAGCTTTTCGAGCGATATATAACATCGGAGGTCGGATAACCCTTTGAGAACTATTTAAAGAGATTAATATATTTACGGTTGTATGTATTGTTTATATATTTTAATATTTTATTTGTTAGACAAAATATTGACAGTGACCGACACAGTGTACACATCAGAAATAAGGACAACCTGATTATACTAAGCTTTTCCATTAATAAGGTTAATAAATCATTCATGGAACACGGTATACACATCTATGACAGAATTTCACAACCAATTTTAAGAATTCGAATGTAATATAAAAAAACAACCTTTTGAATAAAGCTTATTATACCATTGCTGAATACTTTGATGACACAACTGTGCGGTCATAGTACTGATGTTGCTTGTAGAGGTTTAAGACCAAATCATTCTATAATATAATCATAAATGAATGTTTATTTATTCTCTCTTTGTAATAAAAATGTTGAGGTTTTTAATTTTCTTTATAAGTGTTTTATATTTCTCCCATTTTAATAAAAATATTCTTTTGATAATTAGATCAAAGGGGAATAAGTACATGTCTGTAATTGCCATATAAATGTTATGACGATAAACGCAGTACTCTGTAGATCAAAAAGTGAGTGAAAAAAGTAACAAGTAATATATTTTTACAACAAAGTAATATTTTTTTATAAAAAAATAAAGACAAGCGATGAAACGATTCACCTGAGCGAGACCGTGCCACTCTTACTTTAAGGGACTCTAATACGTATCATTATACTTTTCCAAGTCAGAAATCGAATTTAATGCTTATATTAATTTTCAATGTCCATTTTTACGTCAAAAGTCGAATGAAAACATCTAAAAGTCATAAAATAGGACATCATTGTATTTTTTAGTAACATAACAAGTTTCTTTACACATGACATATACATGGTTTTCATATAACACTACGAGCGATTAGAACATTTAATTATTAACAAAGTAACTCACGCACCGAGCGTACCTCTTTTAAATAAATCTATAATTTCTAAAGAATGGTAAAATGTGCAGTACCGTGTTACGAAAATCATTCATGAAAGCAAAATAAACCGTATAGGAAAGTATTTTTCGCCCTCTTTGTACACTAATGTGTCATACAAGGATGACAATTGGTCGCATTGGGCTTTGGCAACGTTTTGCGGCGGATTTGACTGCTTCAGACTCTCCGCGGTCTTCAGGAGAATATGTCTTTCATCATTTTTAAATCAACCGCCTCCTGCATTGAATTATTCCACCACCACGTCTCTTCGTGTCAATGTCGTGGCATCCTTTTGAAGCACAAAGCGCATATTTTCCCAGTTTACTGACTCCTAGACCATTGGTCTTCTGCCAATTTTTCCTCACAAAATTAATCTGTTTTAAGACCATTAAGAAGCCAACATTTGGTTTTGGATCTGCATGGCTCGAACTTTTTCTTCTTTGTTGCTACCAGCATGTCCATGACGAGGATGTGGTGATGCAAGGTGAGGCTTTCACTAGGAATGACTCAACAGTTTCTTACTTTGCATATGTGACTTCTTCTTAAGCTCAAGTGGTCTGTCTGGGTAACTCCACTGTAACCACCGCACCACAGTATTCAACTAAGTGATTGTTCAAGCATTGTGGGGACAACGCTTCTCACCGAGCTTGAGACATGACGGAGAACATTTTGAAACTTTTCCCAGAACGCTTCTTTCTCTGTTTCCTTGCAGCCGATTTGGAGAGTATAGCCACTGATAAGATCTATGATGGCGCTTTTTAACTACTTCGACTAAATAAGGGAGTCACTCAGCCCATCGACTTCAAGAAGACTTTTCTGGAACTATTGAGTGGCAGCCCACTTAGCACAGGAGAAAAAAGATAGCCTTCACGTGGTTAGGCCTATCAGTGGTACCCAATACTTTTTACGATATTTTCATAATAAGTGACAGATTTGTATATTATATATGTACAATAACAGCCCTATTTTAAATTGTACTACTGTTGGGCGAAGGCCTCCTCTAGACAGAGGGTATAAGGCAAAGTCCACTACGCGGGCCAAGTGCGGATTAGTGGACTTCATATATCACAGAGATATTATTTCTTAGATATGTAGGTTTCCTCAAGATGTTTATCCTCGCCGCATAGTACGTAGTAAGTCAGCACTTAAAATTCCATTTAGAAAATTCATTACCAAAAAAAATATCATTGGTACCGGTACCAGGGATTGAACTCAGGTTCGCCTTGAGTAAACAGAATTGAAGGCGAGCATCCGGACACTGAGCTGATAATGACTTTATTCGAAATAGAATTTTGTAATAATTAAATAGGTTTCGTTATAGTAGATTGATATTAATAATTGTTTACTGAGTTACCCTGTTTTTACTCTCTGGTTGATAAGACAATTCTCAAAAACTGGAAGCGCATGTATAATTGCCAACTAAAATATCAATCAATTTATGATGATTAAAATGTTTACAATATAGATACATTTAATACTGACTGTACGTGATCCACTTTTCAATACCAGTTATCAGCTTCTGCATAAATGGTTTGGTTTTATTACATTGTAATAAAAAATCACAAATAAGTACACGATACAATAGGTTTCTTTCAATAAACTCGTATGGCATCTAAATATCGAGTTTCTTGTGTACACAGTTTTTTTCAAATGCGATAAAACTCTTTACGTCTATTCTCAGTTCTTCAGCTACGTTGTTACTTTTCGAATTTCTGATATGCCGATCTGGCTCCACTTTTTCTAAAGGGGCACACATTTTATCCATAACACAGCGACCAGAGCGATGTATATTTTTGACATCAAAATTTCCGGATTGAAAACGTTTAAACCAAATATGTTTTAGAGGTGGCAGAGCATAATATCTTTTCCCATTTTTTGCTGCATTTTTACGGCCGTGCTCGCCAGGGTAAGTACCACCACCCTTTATAAAGTCTGCATAAAATAAAGTATTCGTGACTTTTGGGGATGCCGGATGGCTATGTCTATCCTTTTCTTTTCCTATTTCTATCCTCTTCAATTCTGACTAATCCTATCCAATTAACCTATTATATCCGATCTCCCAGGTTTATAATGCACTCGCAACTTTCCGGATGTTGCGTTTGTCTATGGGCAACGGGATCACTTACCATCAGGTGAAGCGTCAGCTCGTTTGTCTTCCTTTCTATAAAAAAATCCTTAATTTCAACCCAATCCTATCTAATAAAACTATTCTATCCCAGTTACCAGATGGACAAAGCACTCGCAACTCTCCGGATGTCAAGTTTGTCTAAGGCATCCCTAAAAGTCATGCATACTTTATTTTATGCCGATTTATAAAGGGCGGTGGTACTTCCCCGGGCGAGCACGGTCGTAGATGTGCAGCAAAAGCTGTAGAAAGTTGTTATCCTCTACCACTCCTAAATTTGGAGGGTTAGGTAAAGAAGTTAAAAAGGAAAGGGTAGACATGGCCATCCGGCATCTCCAAAAACCATGAATATTTTAGTTTATGCTGACCTTATTAAGAGCAGTAGTACTAACCGGGCGGCCGCGGCCGTAGAAGTGCAGCAAAAGCTGTGAAATGATGTTATGGCTACGACCTGAAGCCACATGTCATATAAATAGTATTTTTTAGATATGTAGGTTTCCTCACGATATTTTTCTTCACCGCAAAGCACTTAAAAATTAGCACTTCAAATTGCAATAAGAAAATTGACAATTTCATTGGCGCTGGCTCCAGAAATCGAACTAAAGTTTGTCTCGAATAAACAGAATTGAAGTCGAGTGCTCAGAAATTGATCTATAACGGCTCACTGCGTAGATCGGTCTTAAATTAATATTGAAGCTAACGGTATGCAGGATATACAACTGACACGAGTACGTTAAACATCTTAGTTCTATTAGTGACCGTGAGATGTAAAATATAATAAACCGCAATTAAATCTGTTAAGTAGTTTAATTTAATTATTTTTTAATTTTTTGGTATCGAGAATCTTCAATTTTTATTATTTTTTAGCCTTTAATTTTCTACAGCATCAAATGAACGTATAATAATAATAAGAATAAAGAAAAAATCTATCTATCTCCCACATAATAATAAAATGGCGTATGGGAGCCGCCGGGGCGCGTCTGGGGCTACTGCTGGACGCGGCGGTATGCGATCCGCCAGACAAACGCGAGGTGCTGCACGACCACCTGGCAGTACCTCACATCCATCATCCCCATCAGCTGGCTTGTAGTCGGCCCTCACGGTCCCTGCAATCGGCACCCGCCACTGATGGAGTACGCCACATGCGATGGACAAGGGATATGAACAAAAACGCATTGCGGGCGTACTTTAAGGCGAAAGAGGGAAAAACCGGAAGTTACGCTTATCGGGCAAGGATACACCGCTTCTTTGCTGAGCTAGAGCCGTCTTTAACCGTCGCGGAACAGAACCTGACGGACCGAGTTCGGTACATCATCCGTTCCAAAATATTCGATGACGCCGCACTCGAATGACTACGATGTGAAGTCATTCCGGTACCGTCTGAGGTTGCTGCAGTTGAGAGTAACGGCGTCTGTGGACCCTATTGTAGGTGAAAACGCATATGCTGCCGTTAATACTCCGGCTGTGGTTGAACCGGACGACGCGGGAGTGGACTCCCAAGAATTAGAGCAAATGAGGAGCATATTGGAAAAGGCGATTTTGGAAACACGCCAGATGCCTCTTAAAGATCGTCCACGTCTCTCCCGCATACCCCTAAGCAAGTGAAGTCGGGCTGTCATGGGGGCTCTCAACCCAATACTGGCAACCAATTTGGTAGACAGCCGGGACCTATGCGATACGAACTCAATCCCCTTTGGTGCCAAATTTCCCATCATTGGTTGTGCCCTTAGGCCAAATAATATTATCACCGAGTGGAGGAAAAGAAGTGAGAATCGTATCGCAAAGGCTTGCCTTTGCGATACGCAGGTAGTATGGCGTTTGCTGCGACTAACGTCACCTTGTCCCAGCCGGATATAGACAACAGACTGACGGAGCGTATCAATGATCTTAAGCAAGGGATCGCAGCTTGGGGAAAGCGGATCCGGCGGTATACCGAGAGGTCAAAGCGGTTCAACCAGAATCATCTTTTTCAGAGTGATCAGAAGAGGCTCTACAAATCCTTGGAGCGCCACGGAAAATGTGGAACGGGCCAAAGACCTAACCAGGCTGACACCGTCGCCTTTTGGCGCCACCTGTGGTCAGAGCCTGTTCAACACAACGAGGGCATTTGGACAAATGTCGTGGCGGGTAAGTGTGCAGCTATTGCACCCATGGATCCCGTCGTCATAACACCAGACGACGTAGCTGATGCAGTCCGAAGGGCTCCTAACTGGAAAAGTCCGGTCTTTCTTGGGCTGCATCACTATTGGTTAAAGGGATTCATGGCGTGTCATGCTGCACTTGCCCGGCAGTTTCAAGATGCCCTCGATCAAAAGTAGCTCCCGTGCCTATTCACTACTGAGGTTACTTATTTGGTTCCTAAAGAATAGTTTACCACAGACCCGAGTATGTACCGCCCCATCACGTGTCTAACTACCACCTACAAGATACTGACATCCATTTTGACTTTTCCAGTTAGGAGCGAAGATAACCCAACATTTAAACACTAATCAGGTCATCTCGCGTGTTCAGAGTGGGTGTTAGTGATGAGACTGTACTTGCCGCGGAAACGTGGTGGTAGGGGCTTTTTAAGCGCCCTCACTATGCATTATCGCGAAGTGTGCAGTCTCCATAATTCATGACGAAATCGGATCAGGCATTCTACGCAGACCTCATTCAGAATGACAAAGGACTGACCCCTCTATCCTTAGCCAACAAGCAATGGCACGACCCGGAAATACAAAGCGTCTTCGACCGAGAGACGGCATGGAAAGAGTCGGAGCTCCATGGGCGGTTCTACAAGGTTCTTGGCGAGCTCTTTGTAGACACCACCACCTCTCTGAACTGGCTTAGTACCGAAACTTAGCCAGTTCAGCCCTATTAGGGGAAACTGAGGGTTTTGCTGGTGCAATACAAGATCAGGTTATTAAGACCAACAACTATAGGAAATACGTCCTGAAGGATACCAACGTTGATATTTGTCGAGCTTGTTGCCATCCTGGAGAGTCGCTTCGGCATGTCATTTCCGGTTGTTCGGCGCTTTCCAACACTGAGTATTAGCACAGGCACAAACTAGTGGCCAGAATTCTCTATCAGGAGCTCGCTCTGAAATACGGTCTCACGGAGTGAAGATTGCCGTATTATAAGTGTTTGCCGGAAACCGTGCTCGAAAATGACCACGCTAGGCTCTATTGGGACCGGCCCATCATCACGGGCAGTACGATACCGGCGAACAAGCTTGATATCGTGTTAATGGACCGGGCACAGTCAAGGGTATTTTTGGTCGACATAACGATCCCATTTGTCGGGTGTCGACCGAAATAATCCCTGTAGCCGTCTCTGCGAACGGGTTAATCCCAGTCAGTCTCTCACAACATCTGAGGCGGCTGGGACTCCGCGACGGTCAGTTTCTGGCTCAAATGCAGTAAGCGGAGCTCGTCGATACCGCCCGCATCGTCCGCCGGTTTCTCTCACTTGCGCCCTAACCCTCGGCCGCTTGGTCTCCCTTCCCGTAGGATACCGTCTGGCTGGGCTATATTTATTTATGTAAAGTTTATATATACATATTATATGTATTTTATTATTATATAAATACATAATAATATTATGTATAAGTTGTTTCATCCCCCCATAATAATAATAAAACGAGGGCATTGATATTTCAATACCCGTTGACTTAAGGACCCTTTGACGTCACACAGGATGCATCATCCGAGATCTTCAGTGATGAGGCTGTACTTTGCCGCGGAAGCGTGGTGGGAGGCGCCTCCTTATAAAAATAATAATAATATCAGAGAAGAAACAGAGAAGAAATATAAATATTCCAGATATTGACCTGACTCATGAGGTGACTGATATGTGGGGTCGGGTGTCGACCGAAATTATCCCTGTAGTCGTCTCTGCGAACGGGTTAATACCAGTCAATCTCTCGCAACATCTGAGCTGGCTGGGACTCGGCGTATAATGTGCTCAATCTTTTTTACTATTATATATGTCTATATTTATAATAGTAGAAACACCACACCACGATGTAATACAATAAGTTAGGAGTGATTGCACAAATGAGAGATAGACTGTTTTGCGTAGTCTTTCGTCAGAAACATTTCTTAACCGGCTATTTGAGGTGTTAATATGATACTAAAAACCTGAATCATTGTCCACAAGTATACCAAGAAATTTTTTGTTTGTAGCTTTTTGAAGATGGGTACAAGAGCAGTTAATGTGGAGTGGTTTCTCGCAAATATGTGCAATAATACTGTAATCGTCATTAATTTGACTTTTATTTTTAAGGTAAATGTCATGTTTTTTATTTTAAGTATGTTGCTAATAATTTTTAAATTTAGAAACTAAGTTAAATCCAGTTTGGGCACTTTGAATACTTAACGCCACTTATCGCCATTGAACAAAATATCGTCCGCAAAAGTAATTATTTTGCCTTTAGGTAGAGTTAGCATTCGTAAATCATTGATATAAATGAGGAAGAGAGTTGAGCCCAGTACACTTCCCTGTGGTACCCCATAACTAAGTTTACTCTCGTCATTTATGTTTTCATTCACCTTTACGTACTGTGTACGATCACTTAAGAAGCTTTTAAAAAGTTCCAGCTGAGTTCCTCTGACTCCAATATTTTCTAATTTTCTTATGAGAGTGGAAATAGATACAGTCTAAGAATATACCTAGAACTTTCTGCCCTCTGTCCATATTTGAAACAATATAGTGTATTAGTTCATGAACAGCATCAGCAGTTGATCTGTCTGCTCTGAATCCATATCGGGAAGAAGAAAGTTAATTATTGGCTTCTAGGAATTTCTTAAGTCTATTATTCATGATCTTTTCGAATATCTCAGAAAAGGCAGTGAGGATCGACATAGGTATATAATTGATTATATCATTTCTATCTCCATGCTTAAAGATAGGGTGGATGATAGCTTTTTTGAAGGCTGACGGAAATTTACCTGTAGAATTAGCCAAGTTACAGACATACGTCTCAGTGGAGGTACTATCACATATTTATGGTTCTTTAACAGATTATTTGAGATGCCACCCCAAACTGTCGCTGAATCACTACGGAGACTACTGATTAAATTATCGACTTCTTCTGCATCTGTTGGCAAAAGTACTATTTTGTTGTGTGTGTTTATGTTCATGGAGATGTGGGTGGTATTCTTATTATTTAAATTGAGATGTTTTTCGGCAAGAATTATGCCTACATTTGTGAAATAAATAATGATGTCGTTAATAGACTGTTGAGGAGTGGTAGCCACAGACAATAAATTATGGGTTGAGTCGGTGCTTTTAATCTGACTGAGTGAAGACATTACCTCTTCCAATTCCTTGGTCAATTTGATTAAATTTAATTTTTTTTCGTTTTCCATTCGTGGAAGATTTCGTTTCTTAATAGAGGAGCATCGGCAATTGTTTTCGTAAATATCTAATTTATTTTCTAGTAATTGTATACTCGTATGATTTTTACATTCCTTATTTTCTTGCTCTAGGCCAGACATGTTTTTAAATATCGTCGTATTGTTTAGACATAAAATCTAAGCACTTACGAATTTTGGTGTTCAGTTCAACCATAGTACTAAATGAGTTAGTGAATGCCTCAAAATTTGTTTCCTGTTCCGTTATAAGTTCTAAGAACATTTTTCTAATTTCTGACATTTTATTTTCTGATTTATGGAGCTGTCCGTATATTCTTTAAAAGACCGTTTTTGGCGTTTAGTTATATTCATAGTCTCATTTTTCTCGGTATGACAGGTTTTGTTAATTTTAGAACCGATACACAATTTGTTAATTGCAAATTAGTAGGTGAGTATTTTGATTAAGGCGGAGAACGTTTACCCGACATCTTGTGTGTTACAATCGCAATTACTTTTTATTAATGTCATAGAAATATATTAGAAAATGTACAAAACGTGTAACTCTTTGGTCGTTCGATCCCTCGACCAATCGGGTTCTATTATAGAGTCAGTATTAAGCAACTTCTGGTAGCAAAATAATACATTGCTTTCAGACTGGTTAAGTAGTTCCGCAGTCTAGGAAGTCCAAAGGTCAATTCCTTTGTACATAAACAAGTGTCGTTGTAATTTGAAATTTTCTAAGTACCTTAGAGTTCACACAAAGTAATTACAATATTGTAATTTGTTCCAATAAAAAAGTTTATTTTCACCTATACACATTTTGCAAAAAGAACTTGTTCATAAACTGTTAATTGTTTCTAAAACTGCTAATTGTTTGTAAATGGCGTTAGTTTTTCTATGTTCAGAGTTGATATTCTGAAGTTCATACGCCTTTTATTTCAATCACTTATATTTTAATCACTGATATTTCGATATATTTCATAAACGGTAATGAAATATCACTGTCCCTTGATTATTATGTCTTCTTCTCATTAAAACACTCGTACTTTTTACTTTTTGTCACTTATAGCTATTTTAACTTAACAATTGGATACGGAACAAATGTACGCGTGACTGTCGTCTGGGGTAGAATGGCACATATTTTCCGTAAACTAAAAGAATTTATTGCTGAGTTGGAGCTTTTAATTAACTGATTAAGACCAAGCTAATGTTTATATACAGTGCTCATAACCTAGAGTTTACTGGCATCACTGGTTTAGAAGTTGAATATAAATTTATTTATCTGATGAAATTTATAATACTAAAATACAGCGTCAAATTGGTCAAAAGGCGCTATATATGACAGGGTTGTCAAAAATTTAGAACGAACAGAAACATCTCGAAGCGAACAAAAATGCGACTTGATGGTAGGTTTATTAATCTTTTCATTGTTCCGCTACGGAGCGGACACACGGACAGCTACGGCTAATGACCGCAAACGTAGAGATGCTTTTGAAATATGATATTGGAGACATATTGATGGTAGGTGCATTGATCTTTTGAATATTCCGCTACGGAACGGAAACACGGACAGCGACGGCTAATGACCGCAATCGTTTAGATGCTTTTGAAATGTGATTTTGGAGACATATGCTTAACATAGCCTGCACTCAGCATAGAATCAACGTCTTAATTTTAAAAGAACTTCAGGTGAAAATGCGACTCTTAACCGTCTTCGTCGGACTGCGTAACTTCGTGGAACTGCGCTGTTAATTGAGGCAGCGGTCATAAAGTCGCGGGGCCTCTGTCTTATGTGGCCATACCAGGCAGAAAGCAAAGATCTGCATCAACCTACGGCCACCCAGGCCGAGGTTTAGGTGGATATTATGTTATGTCAGCATAATCTGAACTTGCTCCTGCAAGACAAGTATGCGTTAGGCATTTGCACAACGTAGAAAATTGTTGAAATATACTGAAATATACATATTAATTCATATGATCATACACATATTAATAAGGTGTATTTTATATATTCGTTTTTGTTTTATTAAATACATAAACTAGTGTAAAGACATTATCCATTCATAACTGTATCTCCATTATTAATGAACCAATTAAAAAAAACCGTGTGGTGTGGTGTGGTGAAGAAAATAGTTATTCGGGTATACATTTTTCATAACGAGTTTTTATCAAACAACAAACGACAAAAATCAAAAAACTACTTTTCAATATTATCTTAACACCTTTATTTTATTTAAAATGAATTATAAGAAAAATATAAAATAACAACACACAAAGAAACAGCCACTTATACGAATAAGACATAATAATAATAGCAAACTGTAATAAATAAATGAACAGTCGTCCCGTAGACATTACACTAGACAGAGCATAGCCATCATTCATAAACTACACATAAAAATCTTACATTATGGACGTTTTTGTTTGTTTTTTTAATGGAAAGGAATACAAACGAGCAGGCGGTTCACCTGATGGTAAGTGATCCCGTCGCCCATACGGAGAGTTGTGAGTGCGTTGTCAAACTGGGAAATTGGTTACAATGGGTTTTTTGGATAGGATGGGTCGGGGTTAAGGATTTGGAGGGGATAGGAGTGGCAAAAGAAAAGGGTAGACATGGCCATCCAGCATCCCCAAAAGTCATGCATACTTTATTTTATGCCGACTTAATAAAGGACGGTGGTACTTCCACGGACAAGCGTAGCCGTAAAAAGTGCAGCAAAAGCTGTGAAAGGATGTTATGCTCTACCACCTCAGATTTTGTCAGCTAGGCTACTTCTCTTCAACGCCCCATAAGGAACTTCATTAGAAAAATATTTTTTTGTATGATAAAGCATTCTTTGTTAGATAGTCACATAAAATTTTAAAAAATCAGTTTATTAGTTTATTTTTAAATAAAAATAATAAAGGCAAAAAAAACTTCTTTTGGGCACTATAGTTACTGGGACATTTGAATGGTTATATTATGTTTTCAATAGTGGTTAAAAATTGTGTATTAAGCATTAAATATGCAGGTATAATCTTTGCTTGGAGAGAATAGTCTCTGCAAACTCAATTTAAAGCCAAAGTAATAAACTGAACGTTTTATTATGTTATTGTTTGCTGTGGCTTATAGTATTAATACAACTGCCAACATCAGTTTTAACAAAAAATATGTCGGAATAAAAACGGATTTTCTTGAGATTATATTAAATAATTGACATTTAATTGGTAAAACTTCTTTGGCTTACATAAATAATAGAAGCTTTAATTTTGCGGAACAAATGTTTAAGAGGAGCCTAGCTTTCACGCACAAGCAAAGTTATAACAAAACATTATATTAAAGTTAGCAGATATTATTATTCCTCATATTACTCATATAGAAAAATAAAACAAACACTTACCTCAGTATCAAAATTAAACTTAAAAAGTCTACAGCGTTTTTCTCAGTCTTGAGATAATTGTTGCCTGGAAATATAAACCTATACTAAGAATATTACGTCGAATAAATTCTATGTCTGTTTGATTGAATGCGTTATTCTCAGGAACTGCTGGTTAAAAAATAAAAAAATATTTTAATTTCGAATAGCCCATTAAAAGGGGAAGGGTTTAGGCCATGTAACATTACGCTATGATCTATAGGAGCAGAGCATCAATGAAAGATGTTGCAAAAACGGGAGATATTTACGCAGGTGAGCACAGAGAGCAGCTTGTTGACAATAATGTTCAAATGAGTCATATTAGAGCCAACTGTAACTCCTGTTTATTTTTTGCGCGTCCTCGCTTTCTGCGTTATCTTGTCATACCTTATTCATAAAGTACTTGAAATGTTAACTTTATAAACATATAATATATCTTTTCGGTGAAATTTATGTTTCTTATCCTTACATTAAATAAAAATGTAACTTTCTGATGTCTGCATAAATGAAATATATAAAAATTATATTTCTCTGAATTGTTTACCCAGTGCTGGGGTTTCTTGTCCCTCTACGGGGTTCGATCCTCGACCTCCGGTTCGTAAATCAAGGGCTTATGCCCCTAGGCCACGGAGGCAGATAGCACTTTTATTGTTGTACGCGTTTGGTTGTAATTAGATAAATATCATTTAGGAGAAAATTTCACTTAAAATCTAGTGCAACATCATCTCGAAATTACACCTTCCTTTTGAACTTTCAAGGACCGAATGATGTGCACGACCAATTCTTAAGAAAATCGTTCCATTATCATTATTTATTTATTTTTAAGCCGGGGGTGAATTTACTTGTGTAGTTGTAGATATTAATTGAGAGATCATAGAAATAATAACACACAATTATCTGACACCTATAAAAACGAAAGTCATAAAACCAGCTTAAAAATTTGCTTGACTTACGGTCGGACGTAAATATTTTCTGCTAAGTAAAAACATCTTCAACAACAAAATAGATCGTCTCAGATTATCGTTTCAAATTAGAAAAATATTTTTATTAATGGCACATTGAAGTAAGAAACATACTCATAATGAAAACAAGTAATTCTTTAAAATAAAATTGAGCAGGCTATATTGCGAAACATAAAAGTATGCGGGAGGTTAAGGGAGCTCGATCCATAAGGAAAAAGGAGCAGATATTGAAACACCGGGAAGATATACGTCAAATATAAGCCTAACTATGGAACCATATAGCACAAAATAACAGACAAATGTAAGTCCTTAACCCACGAGGGTATGTGAAGATTAATATACGTATATAATTTCCTAAAATAACAATTACTAACAAAAAAGTTACTTCGTAAATACTAATAATTTCTCGATAATTGTAAGAATATAGTAATAAATGAAATATAAAGATACAGGAAACAAATAAGCTTTAAAAGCACTTGAACATCTATGTTATTAATTGTCAAACTCTTTGTCATAATATATCTGAAGAAATAATAAATAATTCGACATTATTTCGAATAATACGTAAAGTTTAACGTACCTTCTAATGGATAAAGTACGCAATAAAATAATAACAGATATTCTATTAGAAGAATACCATTAGGAGGACAATATCGCCGAAGAAAAGTCTCAAATATGTTAAGTTAAGACAAAATTGGTAAATTCATTACTAAAAAGTGAATGGATATTCTGGTAATATGTATACTGTTGGCTTCAGCTTTCGACGCAAAGAATTTTTCTATTGAAATGTAGTGGTATTCTCTTTAATATATGAAATTTAATAAATTCGATACATATTTTTTTTTATAATTTTCATTTAACTTTGCAAGTCACTACATAAAGCGTTGTATTCAGAAATCAATTAGATGTTTGTTTCTGTCTGCAAAAACACTTCTGCATGGCTTGAGCGAATGTGCAAATAGGTGGTAAATGATAGACGGCGTATGACGTGGTTACTAAAATCT
The DNA here is from genome assembly GCA_025505425.1 of Graphium colonna. Taxonomy (NCBI): domain Eukaryota; kingdom Metazoa; phylum Arthropoda; class Insecta; order Lepidoptera; family Papilionidae; genus Graphium; species Graphium colonna. The sequence continues at coordinate 18,867 of JAOCPS010820440.1, forward strand.
GTAGTATATAGGAGACTCAAGCAGAATATTGTAATCAAATATTAACAATGGCATTGGTACGATAGCACCCTTAAATATTTAAAATAATGTAAATTATTACAAAAATATAATAATTTTAATACGAGTATAATGCGAATTCTTTTAATAATTTACAATTAAACAATAATTATAAGACGACAATCAGTTACCTGCAGTATCACATATATTTAAATATTTAAGAATCAGTTTTTGAAATCGTATAAACTATTAAAACCGTAATATTGATTTTTCTTCGTATCTAGTTTTTTTGAGGTGAAGATGATGCGTGGAA
>JAOCPS010820441.1:0-10107 GCA_025505425.1 Graphium colonna
CAAAATTAAAATCATTGACTTTCATGTAACTTACAGAAACCAGCCGTACACCAAATTCCCCAAATTCACCCGTGTATTTTCAGTTATTTCGAATTAAAAAAATAAACTTCTAAACTTATTTTTTTGAATATTTTATGAAAATGTATCGAAAGTTTAACCTGACAGATAATGAATAATTTTTGAATAAATTGGTGAATGACGGATAAATCTGCGAACACTTCTTTAAGATGGTTAAAAAACGTAAATTACCAATGAATTTCATTCAGACATCGAAACCCACGTATTATAAAATACATCATAAAGATATACGTTGGACGTCTGAAGCTCAATAAATCCATTCAATAAAATTACGTTCATCTAAACACTGTCAACATTATTTCTGGAGTAGCGAAATCCCTAGATACATTGATGCGTACATTTAGTAGCTTCATAAAAAATTGTTTTATGTGTATTATCAAAAAGTACTAAAATTTAATATCCTTATATCCTTACTAATATAATATTAGAAATTCGTAAACTTGTTTCGTGTTTTGTAAACTTTTTTAACCGACATCAAAAAAGAAGGGAGGTTCTCAATTCGAATGTTAATATTTTTTTAAGTACGTTCACGCATATCTCCGCCATTTATGATCGGATTTTGAAATTTCCTTTTCTTATCTTATAGGGTATTATTCCGGAAGTATCCCATAAAATTTTCAGAAAATTCGGTAGTTTTTCAAATAAAAATATCAAAATTTAGGAATGTTCCTACATATCTCTGGGACTTATAAAGTAATAAAATTAAAGAAAAAATATTTTTTTATCTGATAGAGTCCACTTCCTACAATTTTTTTAAAAAAATCGGATTAGTAGTTTGGGTTCATAATCAAAATAACCGAGAAGATATGTCTCATAATTTTACTTTTAAGGCAAATGAAGTCGGTCTTTTGTAATTTTCTGTAAAAATAAATTTGTTTATCTTTTCGTACTAAAGTTAGGCTTATGCGGATTACAAAAAACACACTTTTCATTTCATAAGATGCGTCCTGAGATACCGCAAAATAACTTTCAAACAATCATCCAGCCTTCTTGACCTTTAGACATTAATGTATAAAATCTAATAATGTCTGGAAAATTAAAAACAAAAATGCCGCCAAAATAAAAAGGATCCCAAAATAATCAAAATCTTTAATCGAATCATCATCAATGGCAAATATACCAACATTAATAACAAGTTATCATGGAATTGTTTCTTCAGCGTTAAGATATGGAGTCATATTTTGCGGCAACTCTGCTAATTGGCTTTCAGCATTTAAAATTCAGAAATGGAGAATTTGAACAATATTTGGTATTAAGGTTCCAGAATACCGTAAAACTTATTTCTTAGAATATAAATTTTCGATATTGTCTTGTATTATATTAGATTACTTTTATACTAAATTAGATTATGTATATTTTAGAATGTGCTATGTTAATAAAACGCAACATAAAACTTTAAAACGATTCAGAGCTCGCCATTTGGACAAATGATGTGTAGAAACAAGTAATACGGCTTTGATGAGCAAGAGTTTTTTTTTTTTGTATTTCAATAAATACATACAATGAATTACTGAAGGCAATGAAAGATATTGAGATTTTAAAAGAAAACTTAAAAAATGCTTACTAACAAATGCTACTACTCACTACACTACACCAAGGGTTTTTAGATGACAGATTAAAAATAACTTGTAAAATTATGATACGTTGACACTACTGCTATAAATTACGAATCATTATAAATAATTTCTAAATATTAAGTTTGTTTTTCTCTTATAACATTTTTAAACGTGTGTGACTTGTGACTTATCTATTGATTTATTGTCTTAAATAAATTAAAATGTTACTATATAATCTTTGCATGCCTACTTGGCAGCATAATCTAAATACCTAATGATAAAGATTACCCTAATAAGATAATACGCGATATATTGGCAAAGAAATAAATGTATAATGAATGAGGAATAAAATATGTCACAAAACGACTATGAAGCCGCACGCAGATGCTAACGATTACGTAAAACGGAAACATCACGACGATCTGTTGACCTGTAAGCAAATAAGTCAAAATTAGTCACCGATCGTAAAGCATTGATCGCGAGATCACAGTGATCGCCTGTTATGGCAACGCAAATCCACGATAAGGCATCCCGCAGAGATGCAATAAAACCGAAATAAAGCTATAAACAGATTAACGAGCGCTTGACGCCGCTTGCCGTCCTCTTTACCCGATCGTAAATGAGGTGAACCCGACGGCATGAAATAAACATCACTGCGTCATGGGATTTATGGCGATACGCCCTGTCCCCCGCGCTCTTATAAGTCCGTCCAATGTAAACAAATAAGTAGCCAATGAGTTCAACATGCTGGTTATCTTAAAGAAGGTTTAAGAATAATTGAAAACTAATAAACTATTCTCTTTTCTCAGTTTATGTTAGCTTATACGTGAGCATCCGACACGTATGTACATATATAAAAACAACGTGTTAGTAAATGTGGCCTATGGACTCCAAAGTGACTGAGTGTATTATTTAATGATTTAAAAAAGGAGAAGGTTATACGTTAGACTGTATATTAAAATACTTTTAACCGGTTTCTCGGAATATGTTCCAAAAGTGTATATCGTGTCATAAAGGAGTTTCCTAACCGTTAACCTCCTCAGTCCTTTTAGACGATGAATTAATTTATGTTTGTTTCTGGTATTTATATTATGTGCATCATAATGTCTAAGGACTTGACTCTTAATCAACTCGTCAAGACCCAACGTTTCCCCCTTCTAAAATTGCATCACATTTTAATTCTTTAATATTGGGAGTCATAAATTTTACATGTTGGGTTTTTTTATTATTTAGTAATAAATTATTAACAATGAACTAGTATGCATCTTTTGACAGAGCATTATTAATATCGTTACACTTAAATAACATCTTTTTACTTTAAATATCAAAGAGGTATCGTCAGCAAATAATATTATCTGATGATTTTTATTAACTATATATGGCAAGTTATTTATGTAGAGTAGAAAGAGAAAAGGAACGAGAATACATTCCGTGGAACACAATATTTACCAGGGTTCCATGAAATCCCCTATTCTCCATTCAGGTCAACTTTCTGAATTCGATGGCTCAAATACGAAGTCAGAAGTTTGAGTACGGCATTGCTTATGCCGTAGTAGAGTAATTTCCTGACCAAAATTTCATTTTATCCGCAATCAAACGCTTTGGTTAGTTCACAGTACATATAAGACACCCTACGAATATTCCCAAACTTCAAAAATACTCTTAAGAAACTGAATACCTGCATCAGTTGTTGAGTAACCCCTCGTAAAGCCGAATTGCATGTTGTTTAGAGTATAGCGCGTGTTCAAATGTAATAATATCTGATGTGATACTAGTTCTTCCAATACAGTAGTAGTAGTAATAACAGAAGGTAGTATAGACATTGGTCTGTAATTATAAGGATCTGTAATACTGCCTCATTTAAACACTCGAATAATTTTAGTATGTTTCGATAGGTCAGGAAATTCATTAATACATCTATTAAAAATAGTTATTTTTTTATTTTTAAGAATATAATATATACGAGGTATTTGCAAAAAGTTTTCATGAAATCAGTCACATATTTTCTCTTTTAAATTGAAGTAACTGTTAAAAATGTACCATGAACGTTGACTTCTAAGGGAAGATGAATTTTAGGAACACTTGAGAAAATAAATGTCACAAGTAATCAAGCTACAGCTTTTTATTACTCGCACGATACCAGAGTTCGTTGCTGTTACTATAATCAGTATTAAAGCTTTATATTACAAAAAAATATACAAATATTTTAACATTTGATACGAAATATAGAAACAAAATGATTGAATGATCCTTATACGAAATTGCATTGGTTATAAATTTGTTTTCTATAAGGTTGCTAGGTTTCACCAGAATACATTAAGTACCACTGGATAGTGTAGATTTTATATAATCAAAATGGATTTGCACAGTTTGGATAGCAACATCCTTGTCGACAAAATGTCATGTATGAGATAATATCAAAATAATAAATAGCAGTGGACGTTGCTTGTGACAAGCAGCGACATGTGCATTAAAATTACTTAGAATACGTATTTATGGAAAATTATTAATGATTGAAAATCGATATAATGTGACAGGCGTATTATCTATGATACCGTGAAAATTGATTGTTAAACAAATTATATTTTAGTAGAAATAATTAATTACTGTTAACATTTAATCAATTGATTTCAGCGTTGTAATTTAAAAATTCGATAGGTGTATTTTTAATATCCAAATTAAGATACAGTTCTATGTATTTCAAAAGCCAAACTTAAAACAAAAGAAGGTGGCAGAGCATAACTTCTTTTTCTTATTTCTTCTTCTACGGCCATGCTCTCCCGGGAAAGTACCACCGCCGTTACAAAGTCTGTATAAAACCAAAGATGCCTGACATTTGAGGATGCCGGTTGGCCATTCATAACCTTTTATTTTCCTCTTCATTTCCCCTCCAAGTCTTTAATGTATTAAAATGCATACTATTGCACATTTTAACGCATTTTTATTTCAACTAACTTTTTAACTTTTACTATGAGATTGGACATTTCGCATACTTACTCGTGATCAAAGCACAAGTACAGCTAATGTGTCAAACCAGTAAAACTTAACGCGTTAAGTTCTTATTATGTAACTCCACTGTATATAATACAATTTACCCTAAAAGACGTCCGACGACGACGAAATCCTTTCCATTGGCAATTTAACATTTTCGTTTGCTGTAGCGGTGAGCATATGTTAAAAATAATCTTAGAAGTTTGTCTTATGCCGGAATAAATATTTGGATTTCACTCATCCCAATGACCAAAGAGCATTTGATGCTCTTCACTTACAGTTTCAATGCGATCAAATATCTATGTATTCGATATATTTTTTTACTTGTTTAACTTTTCTTTGCTAACAATATACTTAAGCACGTTTAAATAACTGTTAAAAGAAAATATAATATGTGAAATTAATCTCCGAAATAATTAATTTCACAAGTAAAAAGATATCGAAAAATTTTTCAGTGATTCATCTTTTAAACCAGAATTAATATTATAACGTACATATAATCTGTGAAAATTTTGTATGAATGACATAATTATTACGTAATTCGAAATAATGTAAATAATCGAAATAATGTAAAGGTTCAATAGCCAGCCAGGAAAAGAAATCATAATAACCTAGCAATTGGTAGCCTACTGTAATTTCTCAGAGAAGACTTTACATAAATGTGAACTAAATTACCATTCACGTTTTGATAATTGCTTTACCCAGCAATCCTACGTGCTATATGTCGGAAGCATATAATAAATAACTTTCTTCCTAATTACTGCGAAAACAGACAAATTATAAAGCTGAAATACAGAACTATAACAAGTAGCAATTAAAACTTGAAAAGCTTAAAGCAGGGACGGAAAAACCTTTTTGTTTGCTTTCCTTTGAACAGCCCTTCGGTATCCGTTACATTAACGAATGCATAAATATTAAAACTTAAGTGAAGCGTGTACATTTATCTGGAAGGTATTCAGTTTATAAAAATTCCAGCTCAAGGCTTGTGCAGATGAGTAATTTAAGAACTCAAAGGCACTCGAGGAAGACTGAAGGGGGATCGTTAGTTAAGGCGCGGGAGGGCTCGTTACGACTCCGGGCGGTGATTTCGCTAAAAATCCCTATTTCATTTAATAGCTAAATATAAAACGTAGTAGAAATAACGAACATGTCCTGAACTTTGTAAATCATCTTTTAAACTTTTCATTACTTTAACACGCTTTTGGTATAAAATTGATGCCACAACTAAACGATCTTTTTAATATTTCTAAACCCCAAATTATTGTTTCGGATATATTACAAAATGACTGAAGCTTAGGTTTTCAAAATAATTTTTTTACCTAGTTTGGACTAATGATTTTACCACTTTTATCATCATTTTCCAGTTACAATATTAAAAATACTGGATGATTTTAGAATAGGACACTTTTAATGTGAGGTGACTTTATTTGCTTTTGACTTTTATCTAAATGTTTTTGAATTACGTGATACCGTTTTCTAGTTTACGATACGTTTTCTAGTTTAGTCGTAACTATTGCTCTAAATATATTGTTTTGGCTGATGTAGATCTTAGAATTGATTTTTTTATGGAAAGGTAGACAAACGAGCCGACGATTCACCTGATGTTAAGTGATCCAGCCGCGAATGGACACACGCAATATCCGGAAAGTTGCAAGTGCGTTGTTAACCTGGGAAAATGGATAAAATAGGTTTATTGGATAGGATGGGGTCGGGATTAAGGATTTGGATAGGAGTGGGAAAAGAAAAGGGTAGACATGGCCATCCGGCATCCCCAAAAGTCGTGCATACTTTATTTTATGCGGACTGTATAAAGAGCGGTGGTACTTTCCCGGACGAGCATGGCCATAAAAGTTCAGTAAAAGCTGTGAAAGGATGTTATGTTCTACCACCTGCAAAACTTTTATAAAATTATATTTTTTATTATTATTTAAAAATATATCTACCTATCGAATATGTAACTTATAATATTAGTTTAAACGTTTTATCTCACTTATTTACTTTATCAATTATATTTATTAAAAAATTAAAAAGTTTATGGTTACGGGAATTTTTATGTTCACAATATTTATTAAACGTACATATGTATGTACATAACTGGTCAATCACTTGGGATGTTAGATAGCATTGAATTGTCATCATAAATATATAACCAAATAAGAAATATAGTTTTTGATCCAAGTCTAATTTCCCAATAAATAAAATAAACTTACAAAATAAGTAAGGAACGTAGACACATTCCTGTTGCTTCGGCAACGGTCATCGACTCCCAGTAATTATTTAATTTTCTATGAAGTTTACTGAGTGATGAATTAACTTTTGTTTGTAATATTTCCTTTGATTTTTCATACATAGTCCCCACACATGATGCTGTAAATGCGTTAAGCATTTCAATATAATCCATTTCAAGCTTTGAGACTTGAGAAAATGCCGGTTGCTATTTCATTCATTCTTTAGCTTCACTGACATTTTATTTCAGTTCTGCAACTATTTGCACGAAACTAGCTCCAGGCTATTACTTTGCTAAAGGTGTCTAATACTTTTACGGCTAATTAATTGTATATTTTTAACAGAAGATTTGTAAAGACATATGTAATGAAGTGCTCTATGAATGATATAGTTTGCTACAAAAATTTAAACACAAGCAGACATTTAGCACTTGTATTATATCGCTAAATAACATTTTAATTTATGTTTGAATCTTGCTAATTACGTTTAACTGAACCTGCCACATATTTTACCTTAACGAGATATATTCCTAATTTTGTTTTTTAATTTGAAAAACAAACTAACAAATATTTTTTTTTAATTTTACGGGACTATCTAAGAAGAACGTTGTTTCAGATACAACATAATTTTCAGAGAGTTTAGACGGAGATACGTGCAAAAGCACATATAATCAGTTTTGTCATTTGGATTTAAAAAAAAACTGCGAGATCAATTTTCCTGAAAAAATTTTGAGACCACTCCAAAAAAATACACTATAAGATGAATAAAAGCATTCTTAAAATCAGATCATAAAGGAAGGAGATATACGCGAACGTACATAAAAACATGAACATTCGAATCGAGAACCTTCCTCCGTTTTTGAAATCAGTTCAAAATAATAATTACACCCTCAATTTTAATAATATACTCAGGTATAATTACGAAACCCAACTATGACGTCATAGTAGTGAGGGCTTTGAGTTTATATGTTAGTCCTGGAAACTGTCATATAAGAAACAATTTCTCTGTCTTCAACATTTTACCATACAGCTCTATCTAATATCTGAAGGATCTCAGCCAGGGTGTTCGGTTACCCTCTCTGTCACATCTCGTATCGCGATATTAAGTGTTCACATATCTTGCTCCACTTAGCCCATCGTAACAGATGTTTCCAAACCACGACACTTCAATTTAAGATAATTATTTTCATATTTAAGCGTGGTAATAATTTCATATCATTTCCAGTTCTGAAGCTGGAGTACCTTTAAAAAGCTCATCTTATTGTTGTTTTCAAATATCCTAGGTAATTCTACTTCAAATGATTTATAGGCGGGAGTAGAGCAAAAAACTTAATTTGGCGGTAATCGTACATCAGCACATGAATCGGAACACATTTAAACTCACACATATGCTATATTTGTGATAAATATGTTTGCATTTCTAACCGAATTCAAATAAGGAGGAGGGATGTGTAGCTCAGCCATTTACGAACCCTTTTAATTTGTTCTTGTCTTAAAGAGGAAACTTGATTGTTTCACTTTTGAAAATTTTCGATAAATTTTTCGCAAAAATTGGTGAACCAGTTTGTTTTTTAAATAATACTCAAAGCATTCCCCACATCGTATAAACGTTCAGACTTCCTTAGATTCAAATGTATTAAATGCCATTTCAGTATCGGAAACCTTTCTAAAGGTTACTCTTTCATTCGTTTAATATAGTCTTCCTAGTTTCCAACTAATACGCAATGATAGGATCGGCAAACGTGGCGGCGGAGTTGTTGTTTATCTTAGGGAGGATAACATTATTGTTGACAAGTCATCAAGCGTGTATTCAATTTTCGTTAAATATTTATTTATTTAAACAACTGATCACCACTCAAAGATTTTTCTAGGTGTCTATTATCCTCCGTGGCATTTCATCGAATAGTTTTCGTCATCGGAAATAAAATGGAATTCTAACCCCGATTCAGGAATACACATGATTCTACAAACATGAATACCACATAAGACCCAGATCCAATGCAATCATTTGAAGATAATAGAAATATTTACTACGTGTGAAAATCAAATCGATGTTCTATAATGTGATTACAATAATTATTGATAAACAAAATGTATTACAAACTTCATAAGCTTTAGAGCACTCAAATATTTAACCGTTTTTGAATTTTCTGTAAAATTACGAACGCCTTGTGGCTATTTAAGCCAACAAAGTACCAAGAAGTGTTACAAGCTACAAGGTTATCTTTGTTATACATTCACAAAACTCTTTTATTATGCAGCCAAAGTCTCTATTTTTTAAAAGGATATCAGTTTGGTGTATGGTTGTTGCCTATACACTCGCCGAGAAGACGTCACTGCCCTTATCAATTTCCCAGCCATCTTGATCACAGGTGACCGCTGGGATCGGCCCCTTAATGTTTTGAGACCTGTGAGGTGCGAAACTCAGGCGGTTTATGGTTCTCCATTCCGGTATTTTGTCTAAAGTATTTTTACCTTTACTTTTATTTTCTGGCTGAGAATTAGCCTCGATCAACACCGTGACGTCATCAGATTATGCGACCATCTTGACATCATCATTTGCGAACGGGAGGCGGAGGAGGTCGTCCATTAGGACGTCCTACAGGGTCGTTCCGATGACAGCTCCCTGCGGGAAGCCCACGGTGGCAACCTACTAGCTGGCGGCATCACCTCGAAATAACCCTACACGTCGACGAAGTATCCAGACAACATCCGACGGATGTTAAAGAGGCATCCCTTTTGTTTGACCTTTGGCAGTAATATTGGCAACCAGCCATTATGGAAAGCACCGGATATGTCAAGACACACTTCTTGAACATATTTAAAACTACTGTTACTGTCACTGGCTACTTCCAGCACCGTTAGTATCACCATAACTGTTGAGTGGCCACTTCGGAACCGATGCTGGTCTGCCAAGATGTTAGAAAAGATTTCAGGTGCGCATACAAGCATCACTCTTTCAATGACCTTTCCCTGAATGGAGACAAGCGTGATCGGGTGATATGCTTTAGGATCAGAGGGAGGTTTAACGTTGATTTTGTGAAGGACTATGAGTCTTCCTTCTTTCCATACAACTGGAAACACTCCTTTTTTCTTGCATCTCGCACACACTAACCAGAATTCCGCAGGAGCGGACATCCACATATTCTTGACCATGCATGCTGTTACTCCATCCTCTAGCACATGCCGGCTGATAAGGGATGCGTCATGATCGCTTGGAATAATAGAGCTCACAAGCCGGACGTCCCTGTGGTAAC
>JAOCPS010820552.1:0-10107 GCA_025505425.1 Graphium colonna
CATACATGTATTTATATGTGTATAATACGTCACACAAGTAATTTATATATTATTAAGCTGAAGGGTTTGTTTGTTTAATTGAACGCGCTAATCTTAGGAAGTCCGAATTAATAAAATTCTTAGCTCATTTATCGAGTAAGGCTTTAAGGTTAGTCAACATCACGCTATGACCAACAGGAGCGGAGCGTCAATGAAAAATGCTGCATCACATACTGTTTAGCACGACGGTGATGCGAACCGATAACGTTTTCCCGCCAAAAACCGGTCAACAAACTGAACTCACTTCAAGAATCGATTCCTTTCAACTAATCCGGGCAAAAAAGGAAAGAAACGCAATAAGGATGCGTTATATTTGTATCGGAAGTACGTCGCGTCGTGTTGCGGAAGCGCAGTCGAGTGGACGCCACCCCAGCGTTCCGGTCGATAGGCGGCGAATGTGTGAGTGACATCGAAGCAATCAATTCCAATCCTGGGGGTTTTATTTATGAAATATGATAGGTATAAATAAGGTATTATCTAAGAAAACAAGTCCAGATCCACTACTGGGCTACGGCCTCCTATAGAACTACTATAGGATATAGTTATTAGGTAGAGCACAACATATTTTTACAGCCATTTTGCTGCACTTCTACGGTCGTGCTCGCGAGAGGAAGTACCACCGCCCATTATAAAGTAGGCATAAAATAAAGTATGCATGACTTTTGGGGATGCCGGATGTCCATGTCTACTCTTTTTTTCCTATTCCTATCCCTTCCAAATCCTTAATCCCGACCTAATCCTATCCAATAAACCTATTCTATCAAATATCCCAGGTTGACAACGCACTCGCAACTCTCCAAATGTTGCGAGTGTCTATGGACGACGGGATCGCTTACCATCAGGGTTAACCGTCTGCTCGTTTGTCTTCCTTTCAATTAAAAATAAAAAAAAATTAAGCTAGAGTGTACACCGTTTTGAAAAAACTTGTTACGACAAAAAGCGTTTGAAAATTAAGTGAGTCTCGTAGAACTTTTGATAGAATAGGAATTTTGATTTGAAATTTTAAATATACAATTTTAAATAGTTTTGCAAGCGTTTCATGAAAAAGAAAAAACATTTAAGCCTATACACATATTTCCCCCTTGAATGTTCGACAACACGCCCGCGCTTCATGCAATGTTTTAAGTGTCCTAAACTCCTTACAACCAGTTTACCGTTATGTATAAAACGAAAGTAAACCGTTAGCAATTGAGATAGCTGCTGGTGATTTATAACAATAAATACATTATTAATGGGGGTCCATTTTCTATACCCAAGCCTCTATGATAAAATAAATAATATTGTAGGATCGAAAGTTATTTTTCGCGAGGAGTCATATTCAGTGTAAATCGAATAGCTACAGGTGGTCGATTGACCATGCGATAATTGTATACGAGTAATATAACGAAATGAAACAGAGAATGTGTTTTTTTAATCGGAAAACCTGTCAACAAGCAAGCTTAATAGTAATTGAGATGCCCTTCGGTACCTAGGACGCGTGATGTCGTTTCATTTGTTTATTTATTTATACTTTTTGCTCGTAATTTGTACAATGGCAGGCTTAATGTCAATGGCATTCTCGACCAATCTACCTTAGGGTGACTCACGAATGATTTGGTAGGTGCACAGATACGAAGGTTTGGATTTTTATTCATATTAAACGTTATACAAAACATACGCTATCAAAATAATACACAAAATATATAAATATATATATTAATATACATACATACATATACTACATATATTATTAAATAAATTTAGGGATGTTGTGAATCTGATGACACACTTTTAAGCAAAATCCTTAATATAATCCCGGCCTGTCCTATCCACTAAACCTGTTACTCCAATTTCCTAGGTTGACATCGCACACACAACTCTACGGATGTTTTGTGTGTCCATGGGCGACGGGATTATCATCAGGTGCTCGTAAGTCATCTTTTTTCATAAACAAAAGCTTCAGCTATAAAGAATATTTCAAAACTTTTCATCTCATTTCTCAGAGTAGCGAAGGTGTGTCTAAGCCTGCCGATTACAAACATGGCATCTTTTAAAAGTGACATTTGCGCAACGTCTCATCTTACCTTTCGCGCGCAACGCTAAAGGTAACATAATACAAAATCGACACTTGAACTTTACAACACGTCATTACCGGCATTGGGAACGAGTGACACTTGTGAGTAAAGAATGGGGTCGCCCCGAGACGTCCGTTCGGAAGTGCGCGTCGATTACGTAACAGCGTCTTGTGAACTTGCCAATTGCACAATTCGGTTTTGAGCGTTTTTGAGGCGATGCTGTTCAATGCTACGGCGGCCTGGCGATGTTAATACTGGTTTTTTTTTGTAACTAAGTTCTTTATGGGCGTTGCGGAGGGATAAGCTAGCCGGCAAAAAACGTCTATAACGTAAGTTTTATCGCATCTGTAGTCTATGTATGATTGATAAATAGTGTCTGTTTATTTATTAATATACTAATTATCTATTAATTATTTATTTGTTCATATATTTATTTTAATTTTTAAAGTTTTATTTATTTATTACTGTAGTTTGCTATTATTATTATATATTTTTTATAAATCATTGTTAACAAATGTTACATACCGGTGTTGTGATAATTTTGAAATGTAGTTACAGTAGTTAGAATAATTATTTTCTTTATATGCCGAATAGAACATGAAATTAATATTTTAATAATAAGAAACTTCGTTCCTCTCCGGTGCCTTACGACACCACACGGCTTTTTTTGTCTTTTTTTGAAGAAAACGATGACCGGCGAACTCACGATTCACCTGGTGTTTATTGAAGCCGTAATTTTAACATTTGCCTCATTTTCAATGTTTTATATGAGCAGTGTGAAAACGGGAAGCGAGGGAAAATAACATTTTCAATATAATTCATTAGATAGAAGATTGTACTGTACTATTAACATAGATAATATTTCATTACCCGAAAGAATTATACCAACTTTTTTAAAGCTTTTTTTTTATAGAGATATAGAGGCAAAGGAGCAAGCGGCTCACCTGATGGTAAGTAATTCCGCCCATGGACTCCCGCAACACTAGAAGAGTTAAAAGAGCTTAGCAATACTGCTTAACGTGTTTTCTAGGCGGTATGATAAATGATCATTCCAACAAACAAAGTTTTAATACATGTTCCGTAAATCCTTCAAACGCAGTAATTTAATATATAACAGGAAATTCTATATCATGTGCCAACAGCATTTAAAGTATATAATAAATAATCATCCAGGTGGTATAGCATAACATCTTTTGCTGCACTTCTACTGCCGTGCTCGCCCGGGGAAGAACCACCGCCCTTTTTAAAGTTGGCATAAAATGAGGTATGTCTACCCTTTTCTTTTCCCACTCCAATTCCATTCAAATCCCTTATCCTGACTTCATCCTATCCAATAAAGCAATTCGATCCTATTTCCCGGGTTGACAACGCACTCGCATCTCTCCGGATGTTTCGCTTGTCTTCCTTTCCATGAAAAAAAAACAGTAGTACGTTCCTCAAGTATCAAGATGTCTCGGTCCTGGTAGATTGCTAATAATTGTTATGCAAGAAACTTTCGCCGCGGCTGCCTCTTTGTTTACAATTTTGTACCATAATATAGCGAGTACAGACAATTTGCGGGCCACAAGACCATTTGTTACCTAATTCGCACATTAACACTGCAATGTTAAATGGAATCTGCACAATATAAAGGTTCTTCAAAACTATTACGGTATTTTCTTTTATTTCCGCTGTTTAAAGGAAAAAAAATTATACGTCGAAATCACAATTAGCAAGTGAGTACTAAAATGTCGAATAAAACCTTCACACAATGTATATTTTTATGAACAAAAACCCTTAACGGTACCTTTATTTGATTTTCATTAGCTGTATCCGTACGTTTAGCGATATAATAAAATTTTACTTTTTTTGTTTCCGAGACTCACGCGATATTAGACATTTTTAAATTGAATAATTTTACGGATTTTATCGCGGTTTATTTTAACGGCGAGTCGAGACGACGGGTCATAAGATTTTAAATAAACCGCGATAAAATCCATAAAATTGTTTAATTTCAAAGTTTTACCGCCTATATTGTTGTTACGATTTGAAATTATGCGTAATAATAGATAAACGATACTTTACAGCTTTTGCTGCACTTTTACGGCCACGCTCGTCCGGGGAAGTACCAACGCCCTTTGTAAAGTCGGCATAAAATAAAGTATGCATGACTTATGGGGATGCCGGATGGCCATGTCTACCCTTTTGTTTTCCCACTACTATCCTCTCAAAAATCCTTAATCCCGACCCATCCTTATCATTAAACAAATTGTATCCAATTTCCCAGGTTGACAACGCAGTCGCAACTCTCCGGATGTTGCGTGTGTTCATGGGCGACGGGATTACTTACCATCAGGTGAACAGTCTGCTCGTTTGTCTTCCTTTCCATAAAAAAAAAAAAAAACAATTCAGCAGAACCGCTCGAAAAGAGGTCCCAAGGAGTATTACAAAAATAATGACAAATAAATTATATTATGTATGGCTGGTTATTTAGACAATACAGTATATCCATTCATATTAGAAAACTTATTATTTTTTCTTATTTTCGGTTTATGAACTGAAATTCTCACAAGTTTATTTTTACAGATAATTACAAAAACCTACTTCAAACGCTTTAAAAGTTTATTTTCGAAACATATCTTCTGCGTTGTTTTATTTTTAAAAACTTACTACTCATCCGATTTTTATTAAAAAAAAATGGAACCATTTTAGAAGCTTTCGAGGAAGATAGAAAATTAATTTTGTGCATAAGTGGCGGAGACATGTGGCTATAGGTATTCCTAAATTTTATTATTTTGAATAAAAAAAACTACTGACCCGATTTTTCTAAAAAAAAATTATGGAACTTATTTAAAATCGGTTCACAAAAGACGGAGACCCGCGAACATACACAAAAAATATAAACATCCAAATTGAGAAACCTCCTCCTTTTTTAAGTCGGTTAACAAGTTATTATTGATCGCGTGAGTTCTTTCACCATCTAAACTGAACACTTTTTAAAAACGTAAAGTATAGTATATTATATATGTTTTATGTCATGTATGTATATATTTGGGTAATCACGTCGAGAGTGTAAAAACAAAAACAAATCGTATCTATAAATTGATTATAATTTGTTTAAAAAAACAGACTAGGAACTATTATAACATCTTAAATACCTAATATTAACAATGCTTATATATTAAAGCTGCACATTTAGTAACTCAGAGCTGATCAACTTATCATATTAATAATACTTGCTGACATAACTAAGCATGCGACCGGTCTACAACACTTAGTTTTTAGTTTATCAAAAATTTAACAAAACGATTCATACAAAGATATACTGAAGTTTAAGAGATATAATTTCCAAACGAAAGCGAAGTTAAATGCACTATAATGTATTATGTTCCATTAATTGAACTCATTCAATTTAAGGACAAAACATCAGAGTATCACTTGAATATCGAGTTTTTTTTATCTAAATAAAAATAAATATAATTTAGACTTTCTTCTTTGAACAAAAAAATTATTGACATACACTGAAGAACAACCTAAACATCCATCAATATTCAGCTGAATTCATATTTTCAATCTGAGTAATTGATTTGATTTACTTGTTAAATTATCTTATAGAATACTGACAGGTTTTATTATTACAAAATATCCATCTACGAAATCATCTCGGCATGTAAGCACTCGTGAAGACTTTTATAACCATATTGATGACTTCCGGTAAGCAAGCTTTTCCGGTCGCATACGTTTTCGAGCATTGTAGTTGTTCGAAGCAGTTCTTCCTTTCCGAGTCCTCAAATCTGCAGCAGTTGAGGATTGCTGACTCGCATGTGGTCGGTTCACGTATCTTCGCCAGTTTGGTCGTGGTCACCGGCTTCTGCGTCGTTGGAGATTTCTAAACGAAAGAAACGGACAAGTTAAGAACGAAAAAAATTGGGGAAATTCGCCCAATTTAGTATATTCGCCATTTGGTTGCATTATTTTTTTGTAATAGTAAATTTACATTTCCAAGAAAAATTTAAAGCCGAAACACGCGTCGATACCTTAATTCGCAAACCAGCTAACTCCACTCTCGTAAAAACGTGGATTTCGCAAAGACATGATTTGCAACAATTAAAAATCTAACGTATGGTTTGTGAATTAAGGTATCGATATAATAATTACTTTAAAGCGATAGTATTGTTAAATTGAAAAAGCAATGTTTACATACTAATAATAATGTGGTTAATTATAATAATAAAGAAAGTACCTTGGTAATATTATTTATATATTCGTGATAAATAAGGAGCATGCAATAACTGATTATATTACATGCATTCAAATCATGCTAAAAACATGCTGGAATAAAAACTGTTAGATTGTAAAAAATATTAATATGAAAGTACTGATCTTACAATCTTTTTCTTTGCAAAATATCTATGCCCTTGATTCGGACACAACATAAATATATATTCTGATATAAATATTGATAAAATGGTCTACACTGCAGAACTTACCACGGCTACCTCCATTTGACAAATTATTCTTATAATATTAATTTTAATTGTCTTAGGAGGGGAGTTTCTATATCAGACAAGACTGGCCCAAAATGATAAAATTTGCTTATACATTTCTTTGGTACTTAGACGTTTTAGATTGCCATAACTCATTGTCTAGGTCTGGGGATGATCATGATCATGATTCCTGCAGGTTTTGTATATTGAAATTGATAACAATAATCATCCTGTGTGAAAAGATATTTTTGCTACGTAGCAGTAACATGATGAAATAAAATAGATAGGTATACTAAATTGAAACTTAATTTTTATTGAATGCAATACCGTATCGTAATTAAAACATTATCACAAACAGCAGTTGCCATAGTGTTGTCAATCTTTCATTTAAATTTAGTTTAATCAAAATAATCGAAGCCTGCTATTGTCATCATATACAGTTGGTATCACTTGGTGACAAATTAAATGTCAGAACATTTCCATTTTTACACGAAAAAATATAGAGGCCAGACTACTTATCAAACAATATATTAATATTACATATATATTTATGCAAAATGCGTTAAACGTGCAAAGAAAAATTTATTTATGCTGCCACTAATATATCGTTTAAATTTTTGGTTGACTTAATAAAGTGGCTTCACTTACTTCGGCTTGAATACTGCCATGTTCGACGGGCGGTGTGCGCACTCCCTGGGGTAAATTCTGCTTTGAAGGCTTAAAGGAAATTGGTCTGGAACCTTCGTCCTCGTCATCAGCAGGAGTCTGTGATCCTGTGTTAACCATACCCCATACTGGGCCACTAAAACGAGTACCAATATTTGGAAAAGAGTCATTTCCCATTTTGAATGGCACGGGATATGGGTATGGAATAAAAGGTGGATATGAGAATGGTTTATATGACAACTGTTCACTTATCAATTTCAGCCTCATATTTATTTCTTCCAACGAAAGCAGAATGCGACTTTCGTAGGACTCGGAATATGGTTGGCTATAGTACCCGGGATGAATTTGACGGGAATGTCTAGCTCTTCGTCCAGTTCCACTGTGTCTGTGTATTTCCGCGAAGTCGGATTCCGTTTGTAGGTCTTCGTCGGATAGACTGGATTTGCTGTGGCCTGGTCGTGCATTGATCTCGGCAATGAAGACCAACGATGCCAATATGAACGCTAATGTGACTGACGTTTTCATCTGTAACGATATAAATTTATGTAAATATATGCAGATTATTTACTCTGATCGGAGGTTGTTTAAATGGCATAGTTATCGGAAACGTGGACTAACGAAAGTACCGTAAGAATATTCTAAGCCAAGTGCGAAATGATTTTTTTAAAAACAAAACTAGGTTTCTGTCTTATCCTGGAATCATTAATACTATATATAATTTTATGATGAAAATACCGGAATTAATCAAGTTTTGGATGTTATTTAATCCCGGTACTTAGTTTAGTTTTGTTATAAGGCTGTTTGTGCACATTATCACAGAATTATAGATATTTTCACAAAGTAAAGCATCATTTAATTTCACTTATAGGCTTTCACACATCTAGAAAGGTAACAATGGTATTTTGAATACAATTTCAAAACTGTCATGCACTATGGATCAAGATTTACTGTTAACAGAGAACCAATAAGACACCAACCTTGATATTATTTCAGTTATTGAAATTAACAATTCAGCAACTAAACACTCAGAGATCTAAAACACAGAACTGAACTCCTTTACAACTAATGTAACAAAAATAACATAACTTAATTTCGAAAGGAAAAAAGAGGCGCGTGCGCTCGTATCGATGGATACCGGATGACTGACTGGTTCGTTGGCGGTATAAATAGTAATATAGCGTTGTAGTGTGCGGAGAGTAAAATCTTTATCTATATAGTGACTGCTTCCCGCGAATTCGTTCAAGATTGATGATTATCTTCGGAATGTCATTTTGACCGACTCCGAAAAAGGACGAAGGTTCTCAATTACGAATCTTTATGTTTTTTTATGTACGTCCGCGCATATCTCCGATATTTATAAACCGATGTTAAAAAATCCTTTTTTTATTTTATAGGGTATTCTTCCGGAATGGTCCCATAAAATTTTCAGGACAATCGTTTCTGAAATTTTTCTTATAAATAAAAATAACTAAATTGATTTTATGTATTTATGCGCATTTATGAACCAATTTCAAAAAATCTTTTTTATATGATAGGCCATTATTTGTATATAGTCCTATAAAACTACATAGTCCTAACAAACAAATCGGTAGATAAGTTTGTTTTTAAAAAAAATAACAAAGTTTCGGAATGTTCGCAGATTTCTCCGTAACTGTTTAATGATGAACTTACTATTTGAAAAAAATATTTTTTAATCTGATACTTCCACAATAGTCCTACAATTTTTTTTAATAAAAATCGGATTAGTAGTTTGTTTTTCAAATCAAAATATTGTAGGAGATATGATTCAAAAGTACACTTTGAAGGCATTTAAAGTCGGTTTTTGAAATTTTCTGTGAAAATAAATTTGTTTATGCTTCACATAACCTAATATATGAAAATTCTGTCTAATTGTGTGTGTGTCTAGTTGACTCTGAAAGTACCTATCAAATGTTGGACTAAATAATATAAAAAATTGAAGTCGTTACTCGATACAAAATGTACCCTACATTTTGTATCGAGTAACGACTTCAATATTTTTTTTCGACTTACAAGATACAGTACTCGTGTATAATGTTTTCATCCCTTTAACGTTGCAAGTGTAAAATTCAAGGGGTAACACTTAGCTAACTTTTGAATAACTTTATTTCCAATGGTGCTGCAATTTTATTACATTTCTAATTTTTTTTTTTTATTTTGAAACCATTAGTGCCGTTCTTTCATTCTATCTCTGTGGAATCGTTAAATTAAAAAAAAGATAATGCTATCCCGATTTCGTTATTACCACGCTTATTTTAGTTAAACGCTGCCTAATCTATTCTTGGGAATTTTTGTCATCAATAAGGTATAGAGAAAAATATAGTCGTGGTACAGTTCTGAAGCTAAGCCAAATGATGATTATTTCGACGTTTCTTGATAAGTATGCTATTTTTACCTTTTTAAGCTCCTTCTAAACAATATTTTTTACATATGATCGGTATCACGTTAAATAAACCAAGGACGTATGCAAGATTACGTCTATAAAGAACAACATAAATATATCTAGAGTCGACGATCATTGTCAGAAATTCTCTCCCATAAATGTAATTTTTCAAAAAATATTTTATCGATACGCGCATACATTGTAAATATGTCATGGGAAAGTCTATGACACATTTGTGATATGTGTTTTTGTATTTATATAACAAAATATGTCATTCTATTCCTATAATTTATTCCAAGCATAAAGATTTTCCAAATAAAACAAATCAGTAAAATTACGTAATTTACATGCTGTCAGCTTATGTTATAATATTGAATGAGGGACTTTTTAAATCCCATTGAGGATCGTATTTAAAATTTGGACCGTCATCGACGTGGTATGACGTATACAGTTTTATACCGTCACAGAAGAGGAAAGACCA
>JAOCPS010820663.1:0-10107 GCA_025505425.1 Graphium colonna
AAGAAGTTCAAAGTCACGAGCTCGGCGGGCAAGGTTATGGCGTCCGTTTTCTGGGATGCTGAGGGAATCATAATGGTAGATTACCTGGAAAAGAGAGCTACTATAACGCGCTTCTACTAAGCTGATCAAATAAGGCGACTGCGAGAAGAATAATAGAGAAAAAAAGACGGGGCAAACTCCGAGCGAAAGTCCTGTTTCATCAGGACAACGCTCCTGCACACAAGGCCGAAGTTGCGATGGCTGCCATTCGAGAAGCAGACTTTGAACTGGTCAACACACGCCCTATTCTCCAGATTTAGCCCTCAGCGACTTTTATTTGTTTCCTCGGCTCAAAACACCTCAGGGGCAAGAAATTTAAGGATGATAGCGAGGTGATGGCTGCTGTAGGTTCTGAGGCATTTTGGGATAGCCAAGATAGAGATTTTTTAAAAGGTATTTTAGGTTTAGAGAAACGTTGGACTATATGTATCGACTTGTTAGGAGACTATGTAGAAAAATAAATTAAATTTAAACTAGAATCGTTTTATTATACTCATTATTATTACTTTTTGATCGCCCCTCGTATAGTCTACAGGGGATGATTGTTATTTTTTTTGCATTTTACAAACATGTATTACACATAGACGAACAGTATAAAAGTAGGTTATGTAAATATTTGCTCCGGGTGAGAATCCTACCACGCCACAAGCAACATCTCAGCCACTGGAATTTTTGCACCTTGCCATAATACATTTACAAATACTATTATGAAAAGCTGTATCTAATTAAGGATATTTTAATTTGGCAATATCTCTGCATAATCTTTTTTCTTTGCCTCCGAAGTCATCAGTATTACGATAGTCATCATTTGTAAAAAAACTTGGATGTTTTTCAACAAATGTGCATACTTCATAGATGTACAGAGTATATACAGTTAAAATTTTTAATTCTTTAAATAGTGACCAGCATGATTCTAATGGGTCACAATCGCAAATGGCCTTTGTACATTTCTTTTGCGCAAGAAACGCTCTTTTGACGTCTGTGGAGTTTCCCCATATTACGACCAGATATCTTTAAACAGATGCAACATAGCCGTTATAGGCTATGATTGCAGTGGTTTTATTTACAATCATACTTAACCTTCTCAAGGCCTACACGAACCTATTTACTTTTATACAAATTTTGTTAATTTGTAATTAACAATCACATTGTTGGTTTAATAATGATCCTAAGAAACTAATATATTCTATCCTCTCAATTTCATGGCCATAACATCGTTATTCCATGGGCGGCGGTGGTAACTTACCATCAGGTGAGGCGCTTGCTCGTTTGCCTCCTCCAAAAAAAAAAAAAACTCGAAATACTTATTTCTGATTTTATATTTTTAAAATTGTAAAATGAAATATATTTGTTTTTGATAGATTTGGGTTTAAATTGTTACTATATAACCACTTTATAATTGAGCTAAAGGCTTCATTTAAGACTGTTTCGTATTCGTTTATTTGTAGTTTTTCACTAATAGTTACCGATATGTCGTCAGCACATAAAACGCATGTATGATTTATTATTGACGGTAAATCGTTTAAATATAAAATAAAAAGCAAGGGTCCCAGAATACTGCCCTGTGGGACACCGAACCTATTTAGTATAATCTGATTTAAATTCTACTAGTTCAATATATGAATTAATTCTGGATATTTGTACACTTTGCGTTCTATTGGTTAAATAACTGTTTATCTAGGAAAGAGCAGGACCTCGAATACCATGATTGTCAATTTTACGTATAAGTAATTTATGGTTGACAAAATCAAAGGCCTTGGTCAGATCAAAGAAAATACTGGTAACATGCATTCTTTTTATCAATGTTTTCTGAAATATTCTTAACTATTGTGTAACATGCAAGTGCTGTGGATTTGTTTTTTTGAAAACCATTTTGCTCAATCCGCATAATTTTATATTTTTCTAAGGAGTTGTAAATTCTGAAATGTATAGCCTTTTCGAATATTTTGGAAAGAATAGGTATTGACGCAATGGGTCTGTAATTATTTACAAAATTTTTGTTACCTATTTTATAAATTGGTTTTATTATTGTTCTTTTAAGGCCTCTGAAAAAATAGCTTGCACAAAAGTTTTAATTATAAATATAGCGATAATTGGTGCTACTAAATCCACTGAAATTTTTAATATACAAGTCGAAATATTACTATATCCTACAACATTCGTGTTTTTTGAAGTAAGTTTTAAATTTATTATTTCTAGGTATTAAAAATATGATATTATTAATATTATTTACAATGTCTGATTGTCGTATGTCACGTTTTATATTATTTTTATTTGTTAGATTTACATAATGATCATTAAATATATTACAAGTTTTTATTTGGTCGCTTACTACTTTTCCATTTCCAATAATCGGGTCTATTTTATTATAACCATTGTCCCGAGAATTTCCTGTGATTATATTCCATGTTGCTTTGCACTTTTTATATTTATAATTCTTTTAGATGTTAATATGCATGATCTCAAAGTTTTACTGTACCCTTTTAACTATAATTTAATTTTATTTTAAGACATTAAGTTTATCTAAGTTTTTCAATATTGTGTTATTCCTTTTGTCATCCAATTAGCGGACAAGTTAGAATTGTTTACTTTATTTTTTATAGGAGGAAAACGTAAATTATAAAATAGGCAAAAATTTTTATGAAAGTAATTGAAATCAGAGTTTAAGACTTGTAACATTATTTTCATCATTCCAAGAGAACTTCGATATATATATATATATATATATATATATATATATTCATGATAACAATCGAACACCGAAAGCTCTTTAATATCGGTGAATCACCAATCACCCTGTATAAAGATAATAATATACCTATATAAATATCATACGTACCTGTACTCTTTGCACTGAACGCTTCAGATTTGTCTGTATGTACGGATAGAACACATCATAATCGAACGGATCTATTTTCTGCCTTAACACTTCACATATCTCTTGCGATTTCTCCATAGTCGATTTATTCTCTCTGGGGACCATCAACAGAGTCAAATGCCTGACATCCATCAACAGTTGGAGCGCGCATCTCTGATTTATATCCATCTCGTTCTCCCTTATGGTCGTGCTGTAATGTGCGAGGGAGATAGAGGCGATTCGTTGTACGAAGTCGCAGTGTACCTCGTGGGGTAATGTGTGAGGTACAACTTCGTCTAGTAAGCGCGCCACAGAGTATAAAAACTCTTGTAGCTTCAAAGATGGTCCCGCGGGTACTTTTATACTGGATTCCACCGAGTTACCCTCGTCGTCTTTCTCCTGTATTTGTATGACATCCCATTGCTGTTGAACGAAAAAAATGTCGAATAATATAAGTCTATACGAATATTTAAGCTAAAGATTTTGTTTGGATGAACAAGTTAACCTCAGAAACTACTGGCACAAACTGAACAATTGTTTTAGTGTTGAATAGACCATTTATCGAGGAAGGCTTTAGGCTATATAACATCACGCTATAACCAATAGGAGCTGAGCTCAAATGAAAAATGCTACAGTAATAGACAATTTTCGACGGCAAAACTGCAGGGACGAGCAAATAGCATCATGCATTCATAAAAATGCGTCGCGGGTCATTTCTTTGTCTGTGTTTCGAAAATGTCTGTTTTTGTGTAAAAAAGACATTATTTATGAATATGACAATAATTCTGTTGTCGCAATTAATAAGGAGATTACACTATACGTCTTCTGAAAGGATTTTGATAAATTTTCTGTGACATTTCAGCGCTTGAGATAAATATGTATTTCTATACCTTAGTTAATAAGGTAGTAGAGCATATCATATTTTCACAGCTTTTGCTCCACTTCTGTGGCAGCGCTCGCCATAAAGTCGACATAAAATAAAGTATGTATGACTTTTGGGGATGCTGGATGGCCATGTTTACCCTATTCCTTTCCCCTCTAGATCCTTAATCCTGACCCCAACCTATTCTATCCAATTTTCCAGGTTGACATCGCACTCGCGACTCTCTGGATTTAAATATTTCTTTAGCAACGTTGTTTTGAAAGTTGATGAAAATTCGGACTGTCGCAAAGGGTGTACCTTATATGGAACTTTAAATTTTTCAAGACTTTTTTCGGTTCAGTATGAGACCCACTTTTTTGTTAAATTTGAGTAAAAAGTAAAGTAAGCCTATTTTTATATTGTCTCACTGCTGGGCAAAGGCCTCTTCTAGACAGAGGGTATTGGGCATAGTCCACCGCGCGGCCCAAGTGCGGATCGGCGGACTTCACATATCTTATAAATATTATTTCTTAGATATTCTGGTTTCCTCACTATGTTTCCCTTAGCCGCAGAGTAGGTGGTAAATCAGCACTTAAAATTGCAATTAGAAAATTAACAATTCCATTGGTGCCGGCATCGGGGATCGAACCCAGGTTCGCCTCGGGTAAACAGAATTGAAGGCGAGCGCCCGGACACTGACGACTCTTTGTTAAATTCGAGCAGAATGAAGGAAAATTAGACAATGTTCTGTCTAAACATTTTTCTCTACGGTGCGTGGGATTCCCTATAAATCGATCTTTCGAAAATACGGCTGTAGATTCCGTAACTTTCAGGATCGATTTATGGGAAAAATGTACAAAGTTTTCTATAAAATACGCAGGGTACTCGGTTTTCATCATAATTATGTACCTAAAGAAATGCGAATTTTTGATCAAATTCTCTAATGAATAAATGAAGCGTGGACACAATGCCGCGAACGAACATATGGCCAGATGGCGTAGTTTATTGACCCAAAGAAACAGCAGCCCACGTTGTTCGCCAGGATGCCTATGCGTTTCGTAATTATATATTCAACTTTCGATTGAGTTTATCCATTGTAAAATTAATTTTTTTTAATTATAATTAAATAAAAGGAATTCATGAAATGAACAAACCTTACCATCATTAGATAATCGACATTGGCTTGAAGCGTAAACTTCTGAGGCAGCCCCTTCAACAGAACCATGACTTTTTCCATCACAATATCCATCCATTTCCCCCAACAATACAAACAGCACTCTTTGAGAACACAACAAACATTGTTCCAGCTTTTTATTGCGTTTTCATCTATTGGCAATTCGTTGTCTTCGGGAATATAGCACTTGCGTAGATTGGGCATAAGGTAGGCAATCGCTTGGGCGAAACGGCCCGTGTATACCGCTGTAGTTTTGCGTTGTAATTCAGTAGATTGTAGAGTTGGCTCTTCGAAACACGCCTTTATGTATTCCAACATGCTAAAAAATAAAGTTTCAGAACAAATAACAAAACCCTACTTCAAACGCCTTAAAAGGGTACTTTCGAAACATATCCTGTCCGTTGTTTTGACTTTGCAAAACGAACTACTGATCCGATTTTTTTTAATTGGTTCATAAATGACGGAGATACGCGAAGACGTACATAAAATCAATCTTGATTTAAAAAAAATAAAAACATCGATTTTTCCGGAAATTTTATGTGACCGTTCCGGAATAATACCCTATAAGATAAAAAAAATTTAAATCGGTTCATAAATGACTGGGATATGCATGAACGTACATAAAAACAACATAGAAACATACGAATTGAAAACGTTCTTTCTTTTTTGAAGCCGGTTAAAAAGATGAAAGATGAAACGACTTATTTAACCAACTTCAAAGAGGAGGAGTTTCTCAAATTGACCGTATGTCAATCATATAAAAAAAACATAATATATAAACGAATCCATCTTTTTGCCCTAAAGCATTTACAAATAATTATTTTACAACAAAATCGACTTCTAGCATCTTAAACGTTCGTTAAACAAATTTTACAATTGTTTTTTTTATGGAAAGGAAGACAAACGAGCAGACGGTTCACCCGATGGTAAGCGATCCCGTCGCCCATAGACAAACGCAACAGCCGGAGAGCTGCGAGTGCGTTGTCAACCTGAGAGATCGGATATAATAGGTTTATTGGATGGAATGGAGTAGGAATCAAGGATTTGGAGGGGATAGGAATAGGAAAAGAAAAGGGTAGACATGGCCATCCGGCATCGCCGAAAGTCATGCATACTTTATTTTATGCCGACATAAACTTGCTTTGATTTAAAAAAAAACTTTGTGAATAGATTATACTAGGCCACCACGTAGTTACATCCTTAAAAAATAATTTTGAATCCCGAAAAAAGAAATAAAACAAAATACTATATATATAATGAAAATTGCAATGAAACATTTTTGATTGTTAAAATGAAACGACTTTAAGGTCTTTTTAACCGAATCCGAAGAAGGAGGAGGTTCTCAGCTCGACTGTTTTTTTTTTTATATTTGCCGACTTGCAAAATTCTTTTTTATTAAAAAAGTTTGCCAAGAACACGTTTGGCAGTCGTTATAGAATGTCAGTGCCTTCAAATATCCTGACAACTAATCCATCCATCAAATTCTGTGTAAACACTGATATTCAGGTAATATTTGGTTGGATTACCAGCCGACCCCAAATAATTAGAATTAAAATTTATTATATATATGTTTATACGTATGTTTGCGTGTATGTGTATGTATATATATTTAATAATGTGTCTTTTATATTTACTTTAAATTATTATTCTGGTATTTACATACAGTATTTATATTATGGGACATTGCACCTACCACAATATCTCTCCACGCCCATGGTTGACTGGTAGAGAATGCCTAATGGCGTTAAGTCCGCCAATTGAAGTCCTTACTTAAGGCATTTGCAATTAAGAATATATAAATGAATATTTACGGCACAGGTAGTATCGCTGTATAGTCGGAACGAAGGCCAAAATTAGAACAGCCTGCGCTTCGAATGCAATGTGCAGTGAATAAAAAATAATGAAGACTTATTTTGCAAACGTGAGAAAGATAAATTAGTCAGCCAGTTGAAAAGGAACAGTTAGGATGTTTTCAACGTTGATTTTATCTTTTCACAAAGAAGTAAAGATAAATATCCATAAGTGAGTCATTAATTCTATACACGTCAACTTCGTGGTTAATAAAATATTTTAAGCGTTTGTTAAAACAATGCATTATTTTACAATTAAATCACAATCCCTATAGTTCATCAGTCATAAAATGCAATCGATGCAATCGATTATTAAATATATTAAATGTAGCTAAAGAGTTTGTTTTTTTATTTGCTTCAAAAATCATTGGATACCTTAATTCGCAAACCAGCTAACTGCACCCTCGTCAAAAGTTAGAGTTCGCAAATACATGATTTTGCAACAATTTAAAATTTAATGTTATGAAAATTCTTTGAACTGCTTATTCGAAAACATGTCTGGTTTCTTTATGCGATGAATTTGATTGTCTTTCGTATGTAATTTATGGTTTATGATTACTCTGACAAAATTAGTCAAATGGAGTTTGTTGGTTTGCGAATTAAGATATCGATATATATTTTTGCCTATGTAGAGTCACGACGAATAGGTTAGGTTGTTTAGCTTCATTACGTACAAAAATCGATGATTTCACACTGAAGAAAAACTTTTTTTACACTCAAAAAATAAAGCAAATGGTCGCACGGAGAGAAATACTTGCGCCATTTATTTTTTTCTCGGCATCGTTCCAAATTGCGGAGAGAATTGGACGCAGTTTTCCTATTCCGTTTTGGCATACGTTTGCGCGCCAAAATAAACGATACCACAGACGCGGCTTATTGTATATTGTTGGGAGATTTAAATAACAAATCAATTATCTCACATGTATTCAGCGGTGTGTGCGAGTTTAAAGGCCAAATGCCGAACGACTGTGGAAATAACAAGAAAATTCTTTCACCATAGAACATTCTAGACACGTTCGCCGATGTGTAACGTCTCCATTTCGCTCCGTCTCAAGTCCGCGCCTCCGAGTACGTCATGCTATTACGTATAAGTATGAACGATTAATACCGCTGCAGATAACATATGTCTCATTTAGAGATGTAAAAGCCAAATTTATTTATTTATGACTCAATTGTATGCATATGTATGTTAATTTAAATATCGATGCTGCGTTTACCTGGGTCCATTATCAGGGTTGCCGTTATTAGATGTTACAAAAACAATTCACATTAATGCTCCTGCGCCTGAGCGTAACGCCAAATTCTTTTGTCTTGTAGACGAAACAACCATCGTTAACAGCCGACCCGGCAGTGTGGAGGCGAATAATAATGAACTTGCGAAAATTCGAGACCACGCTTTGTCCCAGGGTTCTCTATTTATGCGTAAGCCGCGGAATGCCTAGGGACGTTACAGAATTGAGACGCCAAGGACTTAACAATCTGTCGAGAGTTCTAGAATAGCTCAGACCGGAAATAACAATTTTTTTAGAAGACATGGAATAGGTTAACAAAGTTAGTAAAGATACTGCCTAACAGTTTTATCAGCCATTTAACTACTTTTTCCATTCCTTAAGAAGATAGCGTAATGTTATGTAATCTCATCTTTTTGTCAAAGGACTGAAAAATACAAAAACATTTTTATAAAATCTATTTATGGCGTCAGAAAATGAAGCATTTTAATTAGCATACTCTTTAGCTTTACTCATATCAGGGATGACATCAACACAGGGGACTTTGCCAAAAGTAGGACGTATTTTTAAATATTATACTGACGTTAAATAAAAATAACTCGTAATACTTACATATTGTAAATGGAGATATCGAACCTCCATCCGAAAAACAGCTAACTCCACTTTCGACAAAAACGTGAAGTTCGGAAAGACATGATTTGCAGAAGTTTGAATTCTTATTACGTGATGAATTTGATTCCTTTTATTATTCGGTTTGAAAAATATTTAATTGGTTTATGGTTAACCCGATAAAACTACTCAAATGGAGTTAGCTGGTTTGCGAATTATGGTATCGATATGACTGAATGAAGCAATTTCGATTGCACACACGCCTCAGTAAGCTATCGAAGGTTGAACTGGAATACAAACTTCCTTAAGCTCGGACGAGAAACAAATACCTAAATGGTTTAACCGTCGGTTCACCTTTGTCACTAAGAAGGAAAATCTTTAATTGGTTCTTGCTTGCATAAACGTAATTTTCAACACGTACGGCGTAGAAGAAAACGTTATCTGATCAACAACATGTTTTGTTTTTGAATAACATAACATAAAACAACAACAAATATTAATCATTCTACATCTGTTGCCGTATTCTATTCTAATGCATTTTACCGCTTTGTTTATTGAAAGACTAACTACGTCACGAATGCAAAAACGACATAGAGAAAACAATGTTGTTTTAGTGCCGCTTTGACCCCGGTGCTGTTACATCTTGCATCACTCATTTCCCGTTACAAACCCCATTCACGACTATGGAAAATTCGATGGTGACTTGGCCGACCTGCCATAAAATTAACATATACATTGCATCAGTCAACGCGTGGTGAGGTTTACTTACTCCTATTTACAAGTATAGAATAGCCATTGCTAAAATACTAATGATATTTTTAACACTATGTTTATGGAGGTTCTTACATACTACGGAACGCGTCAATTTGGCGCCTTTAAAAGAACACGCATTTTATAGAATAAGTAACTTATTTCGAAGGGAATATTTTCATATAGTTGTATTGATATAAAAAAAGAACTTCGGTGGAGAATAAAAAGTCATTTAGTAAATAGTAAAGTATGTTTGGCAAGATTTAAACCTTTGTACGTGAATTTGTATGTTCCTGAAGCTGACGCGCTTCGTAAACCTAGTGTTATCTATTGTATATTGTGCACATTGCATGGCATTTCATAATGAATTCAATAGCGAAGTATTGCGTAATACAAAGTGTCATTTCATAGAAACGGGCGTTTATAGAGTGAGAGGGCGATGTGTTTGTAATGTGTATTCTATTAGCGATGCGTCCACAGACTAAGTTTTTATGGTGTGATAATATGTAGATGACATAACAAGTAATGGACATAAAAAAATAATAATCGCATGTCATTGTGGCTTGTATCTGTTGAGTATTTTTCCTCTGTTCTTCATATGGCCATTGACCTTGTGCTGTACAGCATGGGCGTCACACGTCATGGGATCCCGTTGAGTACGAAGCATCTCTAGGAGGGGCCTCAACACATTTCTTTATCAAGATGATGGAAAGGATGCAGAAGATGTCAGAACGCCT
>JAOCPS010820774.1:0-10107 GCA_025505425.1 Graphium colonna
TACCGCATTGTCCGATGAACAAACAGTGCAGCAGGTATTAATCCGAACAATTGCTCTGAATACTCCCCGTGGCTTGGATCATGAAAGGATGGAAAGGATTGGGTCGTCTTTAATGTAAACTGAAACTAAGGGACTTGATTCTTGTGCATACAATCTAGAATTCGAATAATCAAGATTGGGAGCTTATTTACTAAATAAAAAGAATTGAATGAGGTTACATGTTCAACTGTAACTTTTATTAATGATGATTTGAGACTGATTAGTATCTTTATCAAAAATCTTTTTAAGGATATATTTTTAAGGTAGTTCCATAAAACTTTCTTAAAAATCAGTTTAATAGTTCTTTTTTTTTAATCAAAGTTAATTTCAAAGTATGTCTCGGAATTTTCTATTCGTGAAAATAACACTTTGTAATTATATTTTATTTCATTATTCATTACTAATTAACGATAAAATGTATTAATTATTGCTAAAGTTTACTTATCTATCAATAAAAGAACAAACATACAATGTTTACAAGAACGTTAGCTTTATATTTAAGCTGACGACAAACGTCTCATATATGCCTCGTGCATGCCTCAAAATATCTTAAATAGCTTAAAGTTTCAACCAAATTAGCATAGTCTTAATGCAATCTTAACGTAGACTTAGCGGCTTAAGAGAGCATGGTGAAATATCGTTCTACTCTCAAATGCCTCCTGAATATTTATCGCGGAATTTTACTTGTTAAATACCTTCAGGTCTGTTTTATCATATGTGATGATGTGGTTATTTCATTTGCTTGCTCTGTAAACCGGAGGTCGTAGGTTCAAATCTTGCGGGGAATAATAACTTATGCTATGCTGTGAAGTTAAATGATGAAGCTTATAATTTTAATATAAATCGGGGACGCAACACCATAACACGAGATATAAAGTCAATGACTGGTTGGCGCAGATGCTATTACGTTGGCAATGGCGTCGAAGGTCGTTGGTTCGATTCCTACGCGGAATAATTGTTTGGCTTCCAAAAAATTTCTTCGTATCTCGAGTACACGCATATATAATAAAATCCCACCATCTGTACTAAACCTACCATTAAATCAATTTAAGTGCAAAATTGAAAATACACTTATGCGTAAGGCTTATTATTCTCGTCCGCTCTTCTCAGCAGAATCTGCCTATCGATAGATCCTTCCTTCCTTCATCACGAACATGAATAAAAAATGTAAAATTGTAATACTTATCCAAAATTTTGACGTTTAATAAAAACGCGTAAGCGTCTATGTGAATAAAGATATTTTAAAATTTAATTTGAAATTAAAGTTTATAAATGTAATGCAAGCGATAGAGCCTAAAATAAAAACAGCGATTTTTTTAAAAAAAACAAATGAAACGATGATTTCTAATTTTGAATTTTTTAAAAAATCTATTTAAGTACAACAAATTAATTTAATAAAACTTTTGCAAATATAATTATTATTCAGTGAAATAATCAGATTACGGGCAAGTATTACCGATTTGGATGCTAGTGACGTGCTGATTTCTAATTGTATGAATGTCCAGAGCTTTCCGAACATGCCGACTAGGCATAGGATCGGTTACAGGGGTAGTAAGGCGTTGGTAAGGTATATTTTATACAGTACATATATATAACAGAACGAATAGTCTACTGTAGCATTAATCATCAACAGCTATTCTCTTGGGTTGTAAAACCGACTCTAGTTCAGGGACGTTAAATGACTTGAAGGATCGAATATCGTTATAAGCACTTACGCTACCCCTATAATATACGAACACGCACGATGCTGTCACATTTACGTGTATACATGCGTATATTACGATGGCCGATTCCCTACACCGTCATTGGTCCGAATCCCATTGGGGAAAAATAACTCTACGTCGTTGTATGAACATCCGATTGCCTGAGAAAGAAGATGATCCATGCATCGGATGGGTATGTATGGTCCTGCGCCTGATCTCTCTTCGGTTGTGTCGGGTATCCGTCCCAATTGTGTATCAGAGTAAAAAAACAAAGGATGCACCTGTGATAAATGATAGTGCACGTCCATTTGCACTATAATTTCTCCTGCGCAGTTGGCAGATCACAGAGTTAATTTGCTCCTGTGGTCGTAATTTGGTCAGGAGGACTTTATATTAGGGTTCTGTTCCAAAGGGTAACCAACTGAATTTTATTATTAAAACTTCATTGGCCGTCTGTCCGTCAGCGCTCATGACGCCATTACGCATCATGGTAGACAGCTAAAGTTTTTACAGAATCCGTACATCTGTTGTCGCTACAACAACAGATAATAGAAACAATTAAAATGGGCCCCCAAATCTTATACAGGAAAAATGTACGGAATCCGATTCGCACTCGGTCGGTTTTATTATGAACTACATATGTTTCGGGGGTATAAATTATTCGGACATGTACCTTTATTCTATAACACTATTGCTTTTAGATATTAAATTTAAAATAAGAAAAATGTATAGAATTTATAAACTATTCTTGCTCCCCCTAACCTTTTTGCAAGTTACTTAGGGTCGGCTTTTAATCTACCCAGATATTATCTGAATTTCAGTTTTAACGCAGAGCGACTGGCATCTGACCTCTGCAACCCAAAGGGATAAGCTGAATTCGAAGGCACTGACATCCTACAACCACTGCCAAAGATGTTCTTGACAACCAGGACCGACCATTCGACGCATGGATCATCTTTATTATAAGGCAATCGGGTAATCAGCCCGCATTGCCTCTTACCCAACCAATAAACAACAACACAAAGTCGTTGTCCACCCGCTAGGTTCAAACCCACAATCTCCGGTTCGTGAAGCAAGCACCCATACCACTAGGCTACGGAGGCGATTCATAAATGAATTCTCTAATATTTTTAACTACTTTTCCACGCTTTTGATTGCATTTTATTACATATCAAGTATGCTGTTACATGAGTTGCTAACACGTTACTAGCTTTAGGTCATATGATAGAAATGGGTATATATAAATGGTTTGCAAGGCAATCTTAAAAGAAGATGGCTTACTTCACTTACATTTCGAAACTTAAATAGTCAAAAAGTATATGAATATATGAGGCAAACTACAACAATGAATGATGATCTATTTTAGTACGAACCAAACCTTTAACTTTTTTAAATTTATAATATAACTCCAATTTTTTGTCATAAAAATGCTTACATAGTTATTTCATAAACTATAGTGGACGATAAATATTGGTCATCCCCTTGGCTGATGGCTAGCAAAAACCTTACTCGTCCACTTAGCAGATGACTAAGGTAATATTATTCTTCAGTTTAGCGGACGTCTAGAAACTCTTAACAAGATTTTCACAGAGCATTACAAGAACCGACATCGAACGCCTTAAGAGTGTCCTTCCGGGAATATATTTCCCGTTTCTTTATTTTAAATACAAATTACGGGAATTTTATGAAACATTTCGGAAGTATAGATAAAAAAAAATTTCATATAAAATCGATTTAGAAAAATAGAAACTTCCGAATTGACAACCTCCACAAGTCGGTTGAAAAAATAAAACCCATAAAGTTATTAATAAAATCTCGATATCAATACTAGTAAGAATAAGAGGCAATGTCGTGTGGATAAATTTGTATGCTACAGCTAGTAAAGATGTATCTATCGTTTAAACATAATTAAAATGTGGGCAGTATAAAGTAGCATAGTTTCCTGCATCTGAGCCAGAAGCGGTCCGTTACGGGCTACCAGTCATCACCGGACTATCAGACTGGGGTTAACCCGTTCGCAGACACGACTACAGGGCTAAATTCGGTCGACGAATTATTATTATCGTTATTATTTTTATACATATAGGTGCAAAGTGGTAGAGCATAACATTTTCCCAGCTTTTACTGCACCTTTACGCCCACGCTCGCCTGGGGAGGTACCACCGCCATTTATAAAATCAGCATAAAATAAAGTATACATGACTTTGAGGGATAACGGATGGTCATGTTAACCCTTTTCTTTTTCCACTGCTTTACCCTCCAAATCCTTAATCCCCACCCCATCCTTTCCAATAAACCTATAATATCCAATTTCCCAGGTTGACAACGCACTCGTGGCTCTTCGCATGTGTGTTGTGTGCCTGTCGACGGGATCGCTTACGATCAGGTGAACCGCTTTCTAGTTTGTCTTTCTTTCCATTAAAAAAACATCTTTTAGATAAACTTTTACACACTTATACATTCATACCATCGCAGAAGAATGATGACAGTTTTTACGTTATATTAAATCATATATTTGCCATTTTGTTATATATCTGTAAAGCATAGGTGCCTTCTGTATTTTTATTTTGTGCATTCAAGCAATTCGAGAAATGACTTTTAGAATACCGGGAAATCTTGTAAAATATAATTAAAACAATATTATTGCATCATGGATGATATTTATTTCTTATTATTTAAGTTTATTACAAGTTGTTTAAGTCGGAAAGTTCAATACAATTACCAATACATTTTCACAGCCGTACCTTAACACCAAGACATTTACTTACACCATATTTACATATTAAAATAAATAATACATATAATAGTAGGGCGTAACATCATTTCACAGCTTTTACTGCACCATTACGGTCGGGCTCACCCGGAGAAGTACCATCGGCCTTTATAAAGTCGGCATAAAATAAAGTGCGCATGACTTTTGGGGTTGCCGGATGGCCATTCTTACTCTTTTCGTTTCCCACTAAGCTCCTTCCATCCAATTTCCCAGGCTGCATTCACAACTCTCTAAATGTTGTGTGTCTACGAGCAACGAGATCGCATAACACCAGGTGAACCGTCTGCTCGTATGTCTTCCTTTATATAAAAAAGGAACGTCATTTAATTTTTATTTATCATCTATTCCATTTTATATCTTACCATTTCAATAACTAAGTTTATGAATTTTATCGGTTTATTTTGAAATATCACTACTTGATATTTTGAATTGTTTTGACATTTCTTTGCATCATACATAGTGGAGGGTAGAACTGAGATGTTCACGTCCTAAAGTGACTCGGTAATTTGACATGTCATCAGCTTGAAAATTAATACTCTGGTATTCCTATTAGTTTCTGAAGTAACAAATTATTAAATTTCAAGAGTTTTAACCAATTATGTCGGAACATTAAGACAAATTGCCATCAATCAATTCATTAGAATACGTATGCCAGATATGACGTAAATATAAAATCGATATTCTCTTGTTTTACTTTTTTCATTTTTCTTTATCTGCTTAATTTTATTTCATTATCTATCTCTAATCTAACTTATGATACCAATAGTCTCGATATCCGTTGGATAGTAGAAGTTATTCTTTCTCGTCGATATTGAAGATATCTGCTGGTCCACTGGCACACGGGTGTCATATAGAGACGGTGATTGGAAGATGATGCCAAATGTACCCACGAAGCAAGCGATGGTGAACAACCACAAGAAGAAGCGGTCCAGCACCATCGACATGAACTTCCAATCTTCTACCACCTGTTAGGACAGAAAAGACATAAGTATCACACACATAAGAACACACAGCACACAGTATTTTGTGTGTAATATACATACAGCACATTTAAAAGCTTGTTGATAGAAAAATGTTTATGCACGTCTGAATTATAACAGCCATTTTGCATCCACTTTTATTTTTTCGATCAATTTCATTTTCGAAACCGACGTCATCGTTGTATAAACAAATTTCCATTTTGGCGTACAATATATTAATACCACTGTAAATTAATATTTCCCCATTATTTCAAGCACAATTATTTGATATCTATTAAACAAATGTGAATATCATCGTCAAAAATTTGCAAAGTCCATGATTATAAAAATATATAACATATTAACAATGTCTTATGTAAAATTTTCGATTAACATGCCAATATGTAAAATACAAGAAATTATACACAATATCCATATAAGAAAATATATAATTAATAATTAACAAAAGTGAAACAATGAAAAAAATTTTTGTGAAATATCATTTTTTCACAGATGAAAATATTTTCTATGTTTCACAGTGAATTACAAAATTTTAAGGCAAAAAAAATGGCACGTAAAAAATAATTACTTAAATATATTAAACATATGGAAAAATATGTTAATTAACAAAGGTCACTGGTGAGTCACCTTGAATATTCGAGAATGTTATTTTTTTTTTATTTATTTATTCCGAAACTTAAAATCTAGTTACAGTTTCAATTTACTTAGGGCCTATAAACCTTGAAGAGGTTTGTGTAGGCCTTACAAATTCTCTGACATATAATATGGTGAGTACATTAAATTTTTCTTTTTGATACGGATTATAACTCACATTTGAATTAACCCCCATGACTTTGTTAGAATAGAAGTACAGTCAGCAGCAACAAACATATACTTTTTATAAATTATTTATGTTACGTATATTACCAATGACATATGACTTTAGTTGTAGTTTTATATTATTTATATCAAGTGATTTTCTTAGGTTCATCGGAATTATATACAAAGAGTAAATGTAATATTAAAAGCAAATATTCATTGACTACTAAGTAAACTTACTCGAAAGTTGAGTAATTATTTACGAAAGCCATGGGCATCCTAGCGGACACGGAGCGGGGGTCTACGAACTGCGCTATTTGTCTATTTATTCGCTGCTGGCATCTTATCCACGCTTCATCTTCGAAACCGACTTCAAATCCCTTAACAATGAACGTTCATGACATATTTCAAACAGACGCTATGCGTCTCATTTATACCAAAATGTGAACACTTCGAAAACATATCCTTTTACCCTTATCATTGCATGGCTAAGGCTTCGTTTAAAACGGTATTATATGGTATAGTCTACCACGCGGCTTCAATGTAGATTGGTGGACTTTGCTTATAGGTGATGATCCTTCCGACCGATTTCGGCCATGGCGACCACTTCTACTCTTAATTGGACCTGCGCTCATGCACCCGGAGATGCCTAATATAACCGATTTTCGCAAAGAATCCTCGCGCACAATAAGGGCACATGAGGACGCCTTTGTGGCAATTATAGTTGATGGCGGCGGCGGCGGTTTGCTTATAGAAATGTTATTTTTTCGATATCCAGGGTTCCTCATGATGTTTTCCTTCACCGCCGAGCACGTGGTAATTCAGTACTTAAAATTGCAATTAGAAAATTGACAATTTCATTGGCACCGGCACCGAGGATCGAAATCAGGATCGCGTCGAGTAAACAGAATTGAAAGTGTGCGCCCGGACACTGAGCTACAACGGCTCAAACCTGGATATCTCAAAAATACTAAACAATTTTTCTAAGATACTTATGACGACTTTGTCCAACAGTGGAACATATTCAGAAATAGGCTGTCACTTAAAAACGTATGTATCTTACCGATTTCCTTTTTAAGGCATAATTACTCATAAAATAATCAAAAATATTGTTAAGAATAAGTTCAAAAATAAGTCTCAAAAAAAAGGCTGCCAAAAAAATTAATTTGTGCGTGAACCACGCGATCTTACGCTCAGCGTTACGCACGCAATCGTAAGAATAATGTTGCTAGTGTAGCCACGTTACGCCCAAAAGTAGAGAAATTTGAAATGGCGTGTTAAGTCATAATTCATTACAATAATTTTTAACATAAAACAAAATCATTTTTTTTATATTGGGAGGTAGAGATTGGTAGGTGATCACCCCTACCCATGGACTTCTGCAACACCAGAGGAAAAACAAGAGCGTCGCTGACCTTTAAGGAAGTAATAGGCTCTTTTCTTGAAGGTCACTAAGTCGTATCGGTCCGGAAATACCATTGGCGACAGTTGATTCCACAAAGGTGTTATGTGTGGCAGAAAATGATCTCGAAATCGAATATTGGCGGAACCCCAACTGTCATGGTGATCGCGATTTTGTCA
Source organism: Graphium colonna (assembly GCA_025505425.1). Taxonomy (NCBI): domain Eukaryota; kingdom Metazoa; phylum Arthropoda; class Insecta; order Lepidoptera; family Papilionidae; genus Graphium; species Graphium colonna. The sequence goes on from JAOCPS010820774.1 coordinate 7,875, forward strand.
CAAATGTCTAATTAATGTAAAAAGGAAATATCGGCTAAATTATCACTATATTTTTCAAAGTAGGTAGACCATAACATCTTTTCACACCTTTTGCTGTACTTCTACGACCGCGCTCGACCGGTGAAGCCGGACCACCGCCTTTTATAAAGTCGGCATAAAATAAAATATGCATGACTTTTGGGGATGCCAGACGGCCATGTCTAGGCCATGTTTAGCCCTATTTTTTTTCTATTCCTTTTCCAAATCCTTAATCCTGATCGATCCTGGCCTTTTAACCTATTTTATCCAATTTCGCAGGTTGACAACGCACTCGTGACTCTCCGGATGTTATGCATGTCTATGATCGACAGGATCCCTTACCATCAAGTGAACCGTCTGCTCGCTTGTCTTCCTTTCCATAAAAAAGAAATTCGTTATATCAATAATTAACATGGCAACATATATTTCACTCCATGCTTGTTCATCGCGAAACATCCGTCGTCATGCCCCGATCATTACTTTTTTCCACATAATGCTTACGAAACTATCGGCGTTGTATTTATATTAAAAGAACACCCTGTGGATGAGCTTGCAAGTGTACCTTTTGTTCATAATTACAAGCCAGTGACAGTGCGAGGAAAAATATTCTTCTCGTAATTAAATATTTCATGTGTCATCACTACACAATAGTATTGTCTGTCTTCTTAAAATTGAGTATGCATATAACGAAAATGAAAGAGGGTTTTAAATATTATTCAGAAGTATGAAATGAAAATTGTAGATTACACCGTCACAGCAAAACCGACGATGATTAATTAAAAAAAAATCAAAAAGAAATGACGATATACTTCATCGCTAACTGCTAGCCTTATTTTACCTAAATTTCTTAGGAACTGATTATTTAAATGTTACACAATTGAAGGAAAACAAAGTTTAGGGAATTACGTGGTAGTTTAAGAAATAGACAGAGGCACAAGTGCAGAATCTCTTTCAGTGGTCTCATAACCCGATGGCACGGATTTCAGACAAGATCGGCAGAGAGATCAAGTGCAGTACCGACTTTTTACAGGCCTATCCGATACGTGGGTTATCTTAATTGTCTAGCGATCAGGTGATCGACCCGCAATGCCCTGATATAGTAAAGAAGTTACAACACAAAGTCATTGTGTTTGATCGAACCCACAAACTCCGCTTTGTAAAGCAAATAAGGAAGACAAACGAGCAGACGGTGCACCTGATGGTAAGCGATCCCGTCGCCCATAGACAAGCGCAACATCCGGAGAGTTGCGAGTGCGTTTTCAACCTAGGAGATCAGATATAGTAGGATTATTGGATAGGATCGGGTCGGGATTCAGGATTTGGAGAGGATAGGAATAGGAAAAAAAAAGGGTAGACATGGCTATCCGGCGTCCCCAAAAGTCATGCATACTTTATTTTATGCCGACTTTATAAGGGGTGGTGGTACGTCCCCGGGCGAGCACGGCCGTAGAAGTGCAGCAAAAGCTGTGAAAAGTTGTTATGCTCTTCCACCTCTAAACGATTGTAAAAAATGTCGATTATTTACTTTTTTCTGAAAATATTGTTTTGACTGTTTTTCTTACCTCGTTATCTTTGTCCGCATCTTTGATATGTTGAGCTATAAAGCGCACGCTCTGTAAAGCTGCAGCCACTTCTGGAGAAAGGTGTCTTGGAAGCATATTCTCTGATTCCGTTACTGGTCACACAAAATGAAGAGAATATAAATTTATATAAAATATTATAAAAACATGTTGACACAAAACAAAATTGATATTAGCATAATTATAAATGCTTATCAATTATAAATATATCACTGATAAAAAAGCACAATGTATCAGCTAATCACTACAAAGGAATTTTTGTATTCTACAAAATGAGGTAATGCTGAAACATCAATTCTAATTATCTTATTTTTTCTAACGCATCCAATCAGCAAATCTGCGAAAGATTTTTTTTTCGTTTATCTGATTGATGAGAGTTGTTAATGATTAAACGACTGAGCAGATTTTTTTTAATCACACCAAGTTTTGAATAATGTCCGTTTTTATGGAGATATACACTGGTATATATATAAAACCTCTAACTGCTCACGTTTTGAGTTAAAACATATGCTACGAACCGACTCTAATTTGTGTGTAACAAAGACTATTTTGAAGTAAACCCTTTGTAAAGTCGGCATAAAATAAAGTATGCATGACTTTTGGGGATGCCGGATGGCCATGTCTACCCTTTTCTT
>JAOCPS010820885.1:0-10106 GCA_025505425.1 Graphium colonna
GTATCCCCGGGCAAGCGCAGTCGTATAAGAGCAGCAAAAGCTGTGAAAAGATGTTATGCTCTACCACCTCTTTTATATTTCTATGAAAATATTATCTAAGGTACTCGAGTATTGTGTTAACGAATAATTTTCTAGATTCATACTCACTAACAAATACATATTTGTTAGTGAGTATGAAATTACAATCCGGATTGTGACCTGGTCAAAGTACCACTGCCGCCCTTCTTAATGTAACTGGTGATATTAGGACAGGCGTGGAAAACACTAAAGTGTCTGTTTTAGTTTCAATTGATATTTTCAATGGCTTTAATGCCGTCAGTCACGATATCCTTTCAGCAGTCTTCTCTCACCTGATGGTCTCTGTCGTAGCACTGGAATGGTTCTTTTCATATCTTTGAGGGGCATGCAGTCTGCAAATGTCGATGAGTTATCATCAAGTTGGCTTAACGTTGCAAATGGTGTCCCCCAATGCGGAATTCTCTCACTGTATTTTATGTTTTAATGAACCTTATCACTTGATCTTCAGTGTGCGTATCATCTCTATGCCAATGACCTTCAATTGTATGTGTAAGAAACTATTGACAAGCTCCCAGGTGCTATTCATAAAATAAGCAATGACCTAATAGCAATAAAAAGTTGGTCGGATTGGTTTGGATTAACTGTCAACCCATCAAAGTGCCAGGCCATCGTTGTAGGCAATTCACGTACTGTAAATAGAATTGATTTGAATACTCTACCTCCTATTTTATTTCACAATACTAACATAACTATGAGCCATAACGTAAAATATCTGGATCTGCTTATTGACAACACACTTAGCTGGAAAAACCATCTTGCAAGCGTTTGTCAAAAAGTTTCAGTTTCGCTGTGGTGTCTTTATCGGCTCAAGAATTTTTTGCCTCAGCAAATTAAGGTAACGTTCGTGCAGGCCTTAATTTTACCTCTCGTCGACAATAGTAATGTGTGCTTCTATAACCTGGATACAGATCAACTCAAAAAACTTGACTGACTTCTGAATAACTGCATTCGATTCGTTTTTAATCTGCGTAAATATGTAAAAATGACCATATCTCTTTTTATCGAACCCAGTTTCAGTAGTTACCTATTCGGCAATGTCGTTTCTTACGAACAATGACCAGTCTTTATTCCTTCTTAAATTTGTCTTGCACCCCACTTTATATTTCCCCTCATTTTCAATATCTATGTCTTGTCAGTAACAAAAATCTTCGCTCGACGCATAACCGTCTTCTACATTGTCCTCTTCATCTTTACGACTTCATGCACTATTCTTTCTTTATTAAATCCGTTCTCTTGTGGAACGCGCTGCCTCTCAAAATTAGGATAGCCAAAAGTAGCTTTGTGGTCAAGAGGAAACTCTGAGAGTACCTGCTTAAAGATATTCTAGGAGCATCATTAAATGTTTCGATATATGTGCGTACACATATTTTTTTTTCAATTTGGATCAGTTGGTCTTAAAATTAGCGCGTTCATTCAAACAAACGAACAAGGAAACGCTTCCGGTTTATTATATTACTATAGGCTAGCGGTAAAATAGATATTCGTATGATACCAAAGTTAATGGAGATAAAAACCTGCATTTAAGTGATACTAATCGTCATTTCTTTTCATTTAGATCCAATTCGCACACTTGCTAAGTCCTTTCACGTCGCGGGTCGTGGGTTCAATTCCCACCTGGAACGAGTATGGCCTACATATATTTCCTTTAGGAGTTTGTGTATGTGAAATTTATGAACGTAAAACTGTGAGCATAAGGATTTTTTAAAAAAGAAAATTTACCATCCATTACAAATATCTAAATATTCATCATACAAATATAGCCATTAAAGTTATTATCACTAAAGCAAAGTTTTAAGCAATTTTTCATTACAAAATAATGAAAGCTACCTGTTGTCTAGGAGAAATGATCAAAGCTTTGTATAACACAAATACGAAACCAGTAGGTTTGTTCGTACAATTTACGCGTTTAATTGGTGTGAATAATTTATCATTTCCACTGAGAAAGATTTATGTTTTCTACTCTGTTTCTAATACAATGTTCAATAGCTGGGTGCGACCAATTTCATTCCTACAATTTATAATTTAAAAAATTCCTCAAAACCTTATTGGACCCTAAGGTCGTACACATAATCGGGTATAGTGACCGTTTTGATGTCAAACCGTCGATAAGGTATCTCGGAATAGTCCTTCATTACCGGTGGGAATTTTTTTGCAGAAGGAGGCAAACAAGTAAGCTTCTATCTAACCTGATAGCAAGTGATTACCGCCGTTAATAAACGGGTGTTAAACACAAGAGAAGTAACTATAAACATTCTGAATGATATGTAACTATTAAATCAAACGTTGTCAAATTTTCATTGGGATATAATATTATAATACTCCTTACCGGTTACTGGTAGATATTAAATACTGATATTTTTCATTTCTAAGGACTTTTTGGTTGGTCGAAATGTCCTAGTTATGACTGAAATGTGTAATTAAATTTTCGTGTTGATAAATTAATAAGGGTCACGTGTATCTATCGTTGGCCTAGTTGCTAAATGTTAATCGGAATTTGTGTTTACTGAACTGGCCACCGATACGTTCATCAACATTTGCCAAGTCAAACGGCAATTTAGTGTGAAGTTTACGATGATTAATTGTAATTTCAGTTATAAGTGCGGCTATTTGAACAGGATGTATGAATTTATGCATGGTTTATGAAATTATTGATGAATTGTTTAGACGTGTTTAAAGAGTCTAGACGATAAGATGTAGTGCTAAATTAAAATAGAGACTGTGTTAGATAGCTGAAAATAGTGTATTTGTATCCATTAAAAAAAATTGTAAAGTATATATTAAGTATAATAATAGACTCTTCGACAGATTAAAATGAAATAAATTGTGTAAAGTGAAGTTAGTTGGTGAAATATTGTCAAGTACTTTTAGCGTATTGTTAAAACATAAAGAAAATGTATAAAAAAATTGAAAACGTTTACGTCATTTTCAGTCTGTAAGCATTTTTTTTTTGAAGGCGTGTTTTGTGACAAATCAATCAAAAAATCGTAATAGTTTGTTTTAATAATAACAAAAAACGGAAGAATATGTCGTAAGTGGATTTTGAAGGCGTTTGAAGTCGCCTTTTGTAATTTTCTGTGATTTTTTTATGTATTGTTCGTAACAATGAATTATACAGAAAAAATCATGTATTTTTAACATTTTAATTTATTAATATTTTAAAAAATATTTCAATGCCAATTATTAAAAAACATACTCCTAATCTCATTGGAATGTAATATTCAAATTACTTTAAGTTAAGTTTTTTTCGTTTTTATACTTTCTTGTAATTTACATGGTTGGTAGAATATGATGACCAGAAATTTGTAATTAAATTTCCAGGTTGATAAATTGTCACGGATCAGGTGTGCGTATCGCGGCTTAGGCGCTAAATATTAATTACAATTCGTATTTACTATACCGGCCACCGATACGTTTAACAGCGTGTGCCAAGTCAAACGGCAAATTAGTGTGAAAAGGATGATGCGTTGTAGTTTCAGTTATAAATGCAGTGATTTTAACCGGATGATATATGACTGTATGTTTGGTTTACAAAATGTTCGAGGAATTGTTATGTATTAGCCGAGAATTTTGATTTTAGTTTCGTTGGTTTAGCTTCAGTTCTAGCTTGTCCATAGAAGGTTCCGCCCCACGACGGTAGTATAAGTTAAGTAATAGTATACTATAGCATCCATATCCTAATGTTTAAGGATACGTATATCCGATCACGTGGTCGAGGTTTCCAATTCTTTCACTTAATTATTGTCCTAAAATTGTTTACGACACCTAGCACATACCAAGAGGTTCGTTTGAATGTTCCAAAGAAATATTAGTAAGGTTATTAATCTGCTAATATTTTAATAAAAAATACACTAGAAAAACTATGTATGTGTGTGATATTAAAAGGTGGTTGAGCATAACATCTTTTCACAGGTTTTGCTACACTTCTACGGTCGTCCTCGACCGGGAAAGTATAACCGCCCTTTATAAAGTCGGCATAAAATAAAGTATGCATAACTTTTGAGGATGTCCCATGTCAACCCTTGTCTTTTCCCACTCCTATCTCCTCCAAATTCTTAAACTCGACCTGGAAAATTAGATAGAATACGTTTATTGGATAGGATGGACCTATCTAATAAACATCTACCCAATCTCCCAGGTTGACAACGAACTCGCTACTCTCCGGAAGTTGCGTATACATAAAAATAATACGTATGGAGATTTAAACATCGAAGTTCAAATCAGTTTATATTACCTGCTGGAGATTACCTTATATGCTTTGTTTTGTTTTAAGTGTTCATAGGTAAACCGCAATTAACAAAAGGTACACTAAACTTTTAAAAACGAATAAAAAATCTGTTTATGATGCACCTACGTCTTCTACGACGATATCGCCGTTGGTTGAATTTTATTTGGTAATAACGAACATTTTCGCTATAAAAACTGAATTTTTCAAAGTAAAATGTTATAATTGTCCATAGGGTTTATACAATAAAATAAAGAATTGTTGGTGCAATTCTGCGATCGCCGCCGACAATACCGCGCAGTATAATTGCGGCTGCACCACCATTTGGCGATGCTAGATTTTTTTTAGATAATAATGGAAAGAGAATTAACAGTGAAAAATTCACTCAAATAAAATCTGAGTTATCGATAAAAAAATCTAGCTACATAACCATTGTCTCAAAAATTGTTATGTTTTAAGCTTTTAATCTTAACATCGTAAATTATAAAACGCGAAATTATTCCGTTAAATAATAAAACTTTTTTATCAGTAAAACTTAAAGGGCAGCTTAAATACTTTAACGTTAAGTATAACTTGATGAATTGGGGATCTGAAATCGTTAACCTGGGTCATATTTAACTTTAACCAATCAATTAAAATTTGCTCCTACTTAGCAACTTGTGTTACACTGTTATTAAAAAAAATTGAACTTCGTTCATTAAATTCGTTCAAGAAACAGATAATGTATGCGAAGGAAACTAATGATCTTTACTACATCATTATTTTTCTTTATATTTTTTTTGGCATTCTGTATCAATTGAATAAGCAAAACAATGTCCTTGCTGCCCTTCTTGTAAAAATGCATTTGTTATATTATTGTACTGATTCCATAATGTAGTTTTTGTTTTATATAGGAGTAGTATGCCTATGGCGGTATCGGGTATGATTTTAATATTTTCTTTACTTTCAACCGTTTTTCAATTTCATATTTACCTTTATTTATGCTAGAGCAGATGTAAATTATTTTTTTTGCCGTTTAATAAATAAAGGTAAACATTTGAATTGGATATTTCGTAAATTTTCGGGAATTAAAAGAGTAATACGCCGGGAACGGGGCTGAGAAAATTTGTGTTCGGTAGCATATGCGAAACGGAGGTAAATTTGTGTTAATTAGATCGGCTGATATATGATAATAACTTTGCATCTGTTATTGGCGTGATAATGGTAATGTCGGCAATCAAGCTGACGGACGACGTCCGACTGTTACTTTTCTGCATAGATGTAAAATGTTTGGCTATTTTGAACCGATTTAAATAAGTTTTTAATGGACAGTATATATGTATGTCCGGAGGGGGATACCGTCTACCGATACCGTCTTAACTAAATGCATTTTATGAAATAACTGTTTAAAATGCAATGTTTATAAAGAAAATCGCAAGAGGAACCAAAGGAGCAACATAGACATCCTATCTTATTAGATTACTTAACTGAATGGACATATCAACAAAAAGGTGTTTAAACATAACCTTGGTAATTTTAAACATACACTGTAATTGGATATGTCTCAATTCTGAAATTTTTTATTTTACTCTCGTCTTAGTTTTTTTTTTTAATTAAAACATTTTGTAATCTGAAGTTACACCAAATTTCTTTTCGGAAAGCGAAGCGGATGAAAAACGAGCTGATGATAAGCGGTCCTGGCGCAACATCCAGAGAGTCGTGAGTGCATTTTCAACCTGGAAAATTGGATAAAATAGGTTTAATGGATAGGGTGATGTTGGGATTAAGGATTTGGATGAAACAGGATTGGGAAAAGAAAAGGGTAGACATGGTCATCGGGCATCCCCAAAAACCATATATAATTTATTTTATGCCTACTATATAAGAACGGTGGAAATTCCTCAAGCAAGCGCGGCCGTAGAAGTGTAGCTAAAGCTGTGAAAAGATGTTATGTTTTACCATTTGGATACTCATATTCAGAACCTATAAGTTGTAACTCTTGTAATGAGTTATTGTTTTTATAGTTTATGGTTTTTAAAGCTAAATCTAAATATAATGTGTATTGTTGAAAATTAAATTATGGTTTACAATGGTTACAATAAATAAGGATATTACTCTCAATGGGTTTTTCGCAAATTATTTGCATGAAAAAGTATTATGCCAGACCGTTAAACACACCCGTAACGGAGCCTAGACAATGTTATAAGCAAATGTCCGTTCAATAGCAACGTTGTAACGGGGCAAAATTATTAGCGTTGTCTTTATTACATTACAGAATAGTATATTTGGAACAACCTGTTCATTGCTCTTTATTTTAATATATAAAAATGTTCTTAATACTACATTTGAGAACGTAAAAAAGTAAACTAATAGCCTTTTTTAAAATTATCCCATTGCTGGGTCAACGCCTCCTCTAGAACAAAGTATAGGGCATATTCCATCATGTGGTGCAGGTTTGTAGACTACACATATTATTTCATAGATGTGCAGGTTTCCTCGCGATGTTTTTAGTTTATTAAAAAATCGACAACTTCATTGGTACCGGCACCGGGGATTGAACTCAGGTTCGCTGCGGAGATATAGTTTGAAGGTAAGCGACTGGACGTTGAGCTACCACGGCTCTTACCTTTAACCTACGTATAAAAATCATGAGTTTATAGATTATATATTAGTGAATCGATGCTTACAACTTAGTGATATTTAATTCAGCGTTGACTGCAAATTGTTATCAGTAATAATTTAAAATGAAGATACGCTGAAAAAGAATAATAGTTACAAATATTTCATAACATCAGATTCTTTGCAGATGTTTATGATTGGAATATGTTGTAGGTGAATGTTTTTGTATCCACTTTAATATAATTTAATAAAAATAAAGTTAGAATGTACAAGAGCATTATGTTGATTCGTATTTAAATTCTACCGTAAAATTATCAATTACTATACGGGATGACTGGTGAGTCATTTTCAATATTCAAGACTAGAGATTTGCTAATGAGTTAAAATAATCTAAAGTTAGGCATTTTTCGCGATGATGGTAAGAGACCTGATGGCCTGGTCGACGCAAGTTGCTTCGAAAAATTGGCTGGCTCTCATCTAAGGGCAACTTCAGTGAGGTACGGGGCGGCATCAGAGGTGGCTGAAGTGAGAAATTGTCGCAAATACGAGTCAGTTAGTGCGGATTACGTTTTTGTGCGACTTGCTATGGAGACGTTAGGTCCGTGGGGGGCAAGGACCAATAAATTTTTCAAAGAGCTATTTTGTAAAAACAATGTTGCAACTCACCAGACTAGGGTGGAGCATTATTCGATTTTTGTAGTAAGATTATATCTATTGCTTCGCAAAAAATTTTGTTGTAACTATATTAAATAAAATTTTAATGTTTTCATAGTAAAACAATAGACTTAAATAATGGAGATGATGTTAGTGAGACGTTAGGTCTGTGGGGTCTAAGGACCAACAACTTTTTTGAAGATTTATTTCATAAAATTAATGTTGCGACTGGCGACAATAGACCTGGTTCTCTTCTCGCCCAAAGGTTAAGTATAACCATTCAACGAGTAAATACAGCCAGTGTTCTTGGCACCATGTAGGCACGAGGAGTAGGACTATTTGATTTTTGTAGTTAAATTACTTTGAAAATATTTTTGCTGTAAATAAATTAAAGAAAAACAAAAGTTAAATAGTATATTACACAATTCATGTTCATAATAGCAGACAAGTCGTAGCTGGCGTAACGGAGAGGCGATCGACGAATTGTCGCGCGCACAGCAAATAAGGCGCCGCGCCGAGTCGTTTATTGGAAACTTTGGTCCAAAACTACAGCCTTAATTTTTTTGCATAAACTTTATGACAATCGAGTACCGAGTGACCCCTGTAATATAGTCATATATTCACCAGTCGCCCCGTATAAAGCAAGAGATTGAGTATACTGCAAAGTTCTTGTCAGTTTTTTTTTGTGTAGATATTCATGTGTGCGACGGAAGTAAGTTTTTTACGCACATTAAGCTTTCGTCAAGCTGAGTCCTGGTTTCAATGCAAACTACGGATTATCAATAGGAGAGATCAATAATATATTAAGAGGAGGGAAAGATGTTAGGAATACCGTCATAAGGCAACCTGAAAAGTTAGGCATATTATTTTTCATATTGGCTTTATATACTTTCTAGCTCTAATGACCTTAAAAGTACAACAAGAACTACGAGAAAGGAAGGAAGGATCTTTTGGAATAAAGTCAAGATTAGTCATCAAATATAGTTACCCTTATATCTTTTCTTGACATAAACAATATTTCATAGAAGTAGAATTACTTTGGTGTGACATTTTTTCTATTCCAAAAATTACTTTTTCAAGACATACTGTTAAAAAACTGAAAGACAAGGATTATTTGCTTATCACGCATTGGTAATGTGAAAAGATAAACAATTATATTGAAGTATACTGTTTGAGATGCCGAGCTTAGCGCTTACGTATTCTGATGGCGCGAAGGGCGTTGTTTTGAATTATTTTGAATAGCGAAGGCTACAATATTTCTAAAACATAAACGAAAATATGTTGTTTACGCGAAATTTTAATTCGTGTTAAAGGTAAAAAGGAATATGTGAGAGATATTCCTACGAAGGATAGGCTAAGTTGAGGTGAGGTTATTTTACCTAATAATATACGTATTAAAAATACGAAATATGGTAAAAAGAGAATTTATTTCGAGTGTGTGTCAGTGTTTACGTAAAACACTATGAAATTTCGTTCCTGTATACTAGGTACTATCCGCGGTTTTACTTGCATATGTTTATATATGCATGAAAAAGCATCCAAATCTATTATTTTTTTCTGTTTTATATCGTTACAAACATATACAAGTTTTTTTTAATGGAGAAGAAGACAAGCGAGCAGACGATTCTCCTGATGGAAAGTAATCCCGTTGCCCATAGATACACGACACATACAGAGAGTCGCGAATGCGTTGTCAATCAGGGAAGTTGGATGTAATAGGTTTATTGGATAAGACGGGATCGGGATTAACGATTTGGAGAAGAAAACAGTGGGAAAAGAAAAGGTTAGATATAGCTATCCGGAATCTTCAAATGTCTTGCATATTTTATTTTATGCTGCGTTTATAAGGGGCGGTGTTACTTCCCCAGGCGATTGCTGCCATAGAAGTGCAGCAAAAGCTGTGAAAAGATGTTATGCTCTACCACCAAGCGGAATTTTTGTATTAATAATATTAGGATAGATTTCAATATCCCACAAATTTTGTAGCCGAATATTAAGTTCACTACATCATTGACCTTAATTTTTAAAATGGTATAATTATTTATTTTTAAGACGATAACATAAAAGGAAAGTTTATTTAAATGTGCGTAACAAAAAAATATTTTCAGAGAAACGTACTAACACCGATTCCTAATGCCTTAGAAGTTTTTTTCATTATTTTGATTAAAATAACAAACTATTTGATCTAATTTTCTGAAAACTTTGTGCACTTCGAAAGTATGCCCTTTTAGATATGTAAGAAGTAAATAAATTGGGCTCACAAAATGACAAAGTTCTGCGCGAACACACCTAAAAAGCATAGCAACATCCCAATCGTGAACATCCTTTTTGGATGTTAAAAATATAAACGCAGACGAGCTGGCTCAAGAAAGCAGGATTTAACTTTAAATCGGGTAAAAGGAAAAATTTGTATCAGATATTTACACGAACTCCACGAAAAACCCTTTAGATGAAGGAGCTATTATTATGGAAATTAAACTGAGAAGATCGCAGAAGTATATTAGTTCAATTTATAGTGGCAAAATATACATCATGGTCATCACATCGTCGTTAT
>JAOCPS010820996.1:0-10106 GCA_025505425.1 Graphium colonna
AAAATTTAGTACACAATAAAATTAAAGCATTAATAAAATAATATTTACAATTAAATGTGACAATTGTTGATAATGGCTTAATGTTAAGTATTACGTGCTTAACATTAAAAAGTCTTTCTATCAATCATATTACCTTAACAGTTGTATATTTTTTTCAGTTAACAGAAATTTTTACATCTGTCCTTAAAATAATAAAGCAAACTAGCTCTTTGTAGTTCACACAGATAAACAACATATATTCAATAATTTATTAAAAAGAACTGAACTAAACATTATTTGGTTTACACTCTATATCCATACATAAGACGAGTAAATTCTCATTCAAGGCTTCCTGTATAAGAGAATCGGGCCTTTTATTATTATAATATGCCTACATATGTGTGGCTAGAATGACCTTACAAGATATAATCATACTTATGTGTTTTTGTCTAAAGCGTATTATGGTTTTTCCATGAAGCTGTCATTAACAGGATTCGCACTCAAATGGACATCAGGCCGGTGATCTCATTGAAAGTCATTACCATTGTACTTATTTAGGTTTAATCAAGGGTTTCCGTTGCTATGGTTACCTTTATGATACAATGTCTTACTACTTCAAACTTATTAGATCGGAGAGTTGGGTGCTAATGCCATAAAAAACGTATTTTTTAAGATGTATGTATTACAAAATTAGCTAATACTTGAGCTATGCAAATAGGCTACAAAAAATATTTATTTAAAGGTTACGTTTTTATTTATTGAAATCTTTGTGAACTTTTTTGTATTTTTACAAACATATGTTAAAAATTGAACCAATAAATAATCCAGAAATTGTAGATTTCCTGTAGTATTAGAAACTCTAAAATATAATTTATATATGACAGTCCACAATATGAAAAATCTAAAAGACTTCAATATATAAAAAGCTTTTCAAAGAAATTTAAAATTTTCATTACAACAAATTCAAAAACTTCAAATTTTATTATTTGAAAAAAAAAAAATGTTGCTGTTTACACAGGCTTAACACCATAATTTTTTTTATTCTTTCTGGGCCGAGATTGATTGTTTACATTATTGCCTTTGCTTTCAATCACTATAATGTATTGCCTATTCTTTTGAAGAAGGGAAGAATCCTTTCTTTATCCGGGACAACATGTGACACTTCTTTCATACGGCAATATATGTACAGCAGAGATTTTTATTTATAAGAATTACTACATTACAGTGTAGTATACAAAAGGAAAAATAAATTTTGTCTTACAAAAATATAAATTATGACTGTTTAAAAAACATCTCAGAATATATTTATTTTAAAGTTTGATATCTTAAAAATTACTTAGTAAAATAAGCCTAAGCCAAGTTTTACATAATACTATATATGTGTACGTATGTTTTCCGCCAATTCTCGGCTAAAATGTTCGAATATCACTACTGTTTATTACAACTATTCGAGCCAAAGGAAATACTATGAACCGATTTACAAAAAGAAGAAGGTTTCAAATTCGGATGTTTATATTATCTTAGGTGTTTTTACGGAGATCTCTGTCATTTATAAACTTATTTCAAAAACAATCTTTTTTATCTCAGAGGTCATCCGTTGGAAATTTGTGAGTGTTGTAGAATATTCAGTAAAATCGGTTTAGTAGTTAGTAGTATTTTAAATCAAAATAACTGAGAAGTATGCCTCGAAAGTACTTTAGCTGTTTGTACTTAATCATAAATAAATTTGTAACCCGTAATATTATTTTCCCAATTTAGCAACCATATAATTGTCTTCTAGAATATTTTAGATAAATTTTGCCGTTTTACTCGTAAAAAATAATATATAATACTTTGGAACCATCAATCATTGCAAGGGATAAAATCTTAAAATTTAACAATATGAACTAATTATTTCCGGAAATGTTTCCGTCTAAGGAACGTATTCAAAAGATTTGTTAACGTCGCTACGCTTTGTCAACTATTACAGTTATACAATTTTATATTAGTTCTGCATCAAATGGATATGTGGAAGTAGATAACAGCTCATTTCTATAACCACATTCAAAAAGCAACAGTAATATGAATTAAACATGTTACGCAATATATATTTTGTTTCGAAATTTCAACTGACTACTCAACCGGTATTTTTTTTTATTTTATGGAACTATTTTGGAAGTAAAGGCCTTTAAACAAAAAAATGTTTTTAAAATTGGTGTTCAAATGGCTACTTTTCAGATTAAATTAGTAGACGTAGTTTAAAATTAGTAAAGATCGCTTAGAAATTTTGGTTTCGATAACTCTTGTGTTTCGTCTCTATGAGCAATATATTCAATGGCCTATATAATTTTATCGGATACAAATTTTATGAAACATTGAGAAGGTCTCAAAATATTTTTTTTAAAAAAATGCTTCAAGACATTAAGAATGAAAATGTCATAAGATATTATCAGAACGTAATTTGATGCTGCCATATTTTATGTTAGTTTTGTTTTGTATGTTCTTAATAACACTTCTCCTTTTTTAATATTGATTATACTATATCGAATATAAATTTAATTCAAACTAGTAATAACTCTCTTTTTCGCGAAGTAATGGTGAGGAGTAACAATAAAACATAGCGTTATAAGCATAGTATTGGACAAATATTTGATACGACGTCAGTTTTGTGGGAACATTATGACAATTCCTTGTAGGCTTGTAATAAGAATAAACAGCTGAAATATGATAGGTTAAAATTGCTACAGAAAAAAAATTGCTTCCGTTTTTAAATATTCAGTTCATTATTGCTTCTATAAAAACAAATTTAGATTTAGGCAAAATATAGATTTGCTCAATTTGTTTACAAATTCTTTTACGATTAACCTTCAAACAAATATGGGAACTTTTTAAATTGAAAAACTTTACGTCTTTCACTGTATTACATATTTAAATTTTATCATCAGATGTTTCAAATATTCTTCAGTATTCGTGGTCAAGGATAAGACTCTTCTTCTTCAAGGATAAGAGTCTTATAAAAGCCGTAGAGTTGTTTAATTAAAAATTTCAAAGTCTTTGTAAAAAATAAAGGTATTATAGTTTTATTTATATCAAAAAGTCGTGGAAAATATAAGGCATTCGGTTATGATCTCTAAAAATGTCGTTGTAAATTGTTACGTGACGGCGGAATCTTTTATTTTAGTGAGTCATGATGCATTTTAACTTTAAAAAACATTAAATTTTCAGCACGTGCAAAGCATTATTGGATGTCATAAATCTCTTCAAATAACTCTACTTGAAGATATTCATGACATCCGACAACGCTTTGCACGTGCACAAATTCACTTCACAATAAATGAATACACTTCATTTAGTCCCGTTTAGACTTCTAGTCTGTTCTCGCAATGCGATTACACTTCGGAATCTGATTTACCTTATCAGCACTGTGTTTTTAAATGCTGTACAATTATATGATAGTCTTTTTGCGTAGGTAATTCGAATACCATTTGTAGCTTCATGATATGTTATTCGAATAAAAAAAACTACTTTATTTTTACAGATATTTACGAAAAAACGACTTCAAACGTCTAAAAAGTTTACTTTCCAAACACATCTTTTCCTATTTTAATTATAAAACTATTGAACCTAAATACCATTTTGAAAGTAACTTATCAGATAAAAGATGTTTTTTTTTTAAATCAGTCCATAAACGGCGGTGATACGTAAGAACATTCCAAAATTTTGATATTTCGATCTAAAAAATAAACTATTACACCAACTTTTCTGAATAATTTTAGAAAATCAATACTGTATCAAAAAAGAAAATCATTTTTATAAATCGGTTCACAAATTATATCGATACGCGCGAACACACATAAAACAAATTTCGTTATTTTGATTTAAAAACCCACCCTTTTCTTTTCCCACTCCTATCCCCACCAAATCTTTAATCAATACTAGCGACTCATCTTATCTAATAAACCTATTATATCCAATTTGTTACTCCCACCTTACAGGTTGACAACGCAATCGCAGCTTTCCGGATGTTGCGTGTGTCCATGGGCGATAGGGTCACTTACCATCACGTGAACCGTCTGCTCATTTGTCTTTCTTTCCATTAAAAATAATCTCGAAAACTTTGCGCTAGACTTCTATGGTGTTATATTTGGCTGGTTATCCACAATCGTGTCGTGGACCATGAAAGAAGACCACCGAAAGAAACTCCAAGCATTTGAAATGTGGTGTTACTCGATGAATGTTATGCATTAGCTGGATACAAACAGTTACATTTTATGGCTATTAAATATAAAGGATAGGACCGGCATTACGACCATGGAAAAACTGTACAGCTATCTAAGAGATAATGCTCTGGACAAGTAAAAGCTCAAAATACTGACTGCTAACCTTCAATAATAGGGTAGCACTTAAAAAATAAGATTATGGTCATAGTTTATAAGTAAAATCAGGTTTTAGAGGATTTATTTTAAGATTATAAAATACTAGTTATGTACGTGGTTTCACTTTTCATTTGATTATTGCTTAGCTAAAAATATTTTCATATATTAGTTAATTCATTATAAAAAATAAACTTAGTACCAATTTTATAGATAAGCTGTTTTTAAAGAAACAAAAATTCTCTATCTCGATTGGTAGAGTTTAGATTGTAATAACTATATTATTGCTTCTTAATCTTTGATTATTATTTTTTCAGTTAATAGAGTATCAAGGGCCGTCTCCTTTATTCCTGTAAATGTTGGATAAAATCCCACCAATTAATGCACATTCTCTAACGTTATTACATGAGAATAGGTAAGTATTTGAAATATATATTGTATTTAGTACATCTGCGAATAACAAATCCAAGTATGCCAGGCCCTTTGAATGGCACCGTGTCATAAAATATTTTCAATCCAATGGCTCCTTTTTTCTATTTTTAAACTTAAATCTTTTGTTACTTAAGATATCTTTCTCTTCTAATCCGCAACAAACTACAGATTTTTACCAATAACGAGCACTGATTAATTGGACACGATCGATATTGATTCGATAACTTTCGGGTTTGAACCCGCGTAACTGCTCTATATTTTATTTTAGTCGGTTCTCTTCAGCAAATTTCATAATTAATGACTAAGGTATCAAGTCCTATCTAGATTTACAAAAAAAATTCCATTCATATAACAGAATCCCTTTACTCGTATAAAGTAGCGAAATGGAAAACAAATATCTTTAATTATAACATAATATTTTATCTTTGTTATAAATATATAATATTGTTTTTTTATTTAAACCGTAGTAAATACAAACCATAGAGATATTCCAATATTCGTGCACAACACCTCTGTGTTGCTTAAAGGTATACGAGATATGTGTTTGGTCCGGCCACAACGGATGATAATAGGCCCGCCGTACACGTTCCATTTGATGAGAGAATTGCATAAAAATACGACCTTTTCTACGGAATAAAACGAACGTGCCTACTGAATTTGGTAATAATATTCGGAATTCTGAAGGGTTATTAAGTGTGATTGATTTTATAACAAGTTTATTTTCACATAAAATTAAAAAATATTTAATCGCCTTGAAAGTGCACTTTTAAAACATATCTTCTCTGTTATCTTATTTTTAAAAACACTACTCAACATATTTGTATAAAACTTTGTGTGACCATTTTCGAAGGACCCTATTGTATGAATATTTAGTTTAAAATCAGTTTATAAGTGGCTGATATATGTGCGAACATTCTTAAATTTTGTAACTCAGATTAAAAACAAAATACACAACCTATTTTCGTTTTAGGGTACCATTTCAAAGAAATACCTTATCATATAAAAGAAGAATTTTCACAATCGGTGCATAAATGACGGAAATATGCGCGAATATATATAGAATATATATAGCCATTTTGATTTAAAAACAAACAACTTAACTGATTTTTATTTTAACGTTTCGGAGAAATATCCTGTCAGACGAAAATTGGTTGATAAATGACGGGGATATGCGCGAACATACATAGGAGCAAAATTGACATGCATTTATTTTACTTGCTTGTAGTTATGAAGTTCTTTCCAGTTTCCAATTTTTTATTTGTTTTTAATGGGTTTCAAGGCATCCAAATAAACTGGAATTCGGCATACTTATGTTACTTCAGTTACTATGCAAAAAGAACCATAAAATTTTATTTGTTTGAATATTCTACTATCTATACTTCGTCTTATGAACGAGAGATCTAATTTGGCCGGACATTATTGTTCTTGTAAATTTTCAGTTTCGATCTAGTTAAATAAAGCAGAAGAATACTTAACTATTTTTTTGATGCGTGCCTAAGGCACCGTTTACCATAAATCGGTTTTGATAATAATTTTTTAATTGAATATGATGAACCACAAGGGCAGTGTTATAAAAATATTTAATCTTTTTATGAATAAATAATTTAATTAAATAATTAAGCAATATAATTCTCTCGATATAATGTTGTTAAATTCATATTGCTCTTCGAGTAGACACTATCAAATACCCTTCAGCATTAAACTATACAAGAACAAAATGCACACACTCTTTGTGCTCTTCAGAAAAGAAAACGGTTTCATCCGTATGCAGATGCAGCCAGGGCGGTAGGCGGTAGGCTTACTTTCATATAAAGCGACCAAGGGCGACAGGCATTGTGTTGCCCGATAATTGTTCAGTTATAGTATATTTTAATTTTAAAATAATTTATTTTAGGTGTATCAGCGATCAGACAAAAATAGTTTTAAATATTGACAGATAGTACGTAAAAGGAGACAACTCATTACAAACTCACACCCACACATTCAAGTATGCCTACTTGTTAAAACAAAAAACACACACACACACACATCGTTCTCTAGAACACATCTTAATTAAGGTTCCGTAAGTAATTAATCTACTCTGTAATAAGTAGTCTTCAGCCTAAAAGACTCATTATCGACTACCTGTCAAACAATGTAATTGTTAAACAGCATTTTTTTCAAGAAGTTCTCACGATACAGGCTTGGCAATTGATTTCAACTTGTCCATATTTATTTAAAATTTACTTTGTTCCTGTATTACTGTATATGGAGATACTAATGTATACTTTGTATGAATAAAGGACTCAATAATATTATTATTGACAGCTTAAAGTTTTGCAACACTCGATTTATTTGCATATCACGGCTAAATACTCGCCGGAATACAAATTAATCTATGAGGTTGGTAAGTTATAATGAAATGCTATTAACCGAGATCCGATCATCCGAAACACGATCGCTCTTAATATATTGAAATATCATAAAAACTCGCATAGTTCACAATATTTTAAATAAATTCTGACGTGTAACCCACAGACTGCAATTGATTTCTGGAATTAATATATTATTATTATATGCTTATGTCACTAGGATTGTTACTCCAGTGATGTAATATGAGATTTATAATCAACTGGCTGTTGTTCATATAAATTTGATATTTCGTATTAGCGAGCAGAGTTGGGCAGTCATCGCCTCGTTTAGACGCAAGGTCCAAGATGTACTGTGTGGGTGCCAACAGTGTGGCCCTGGCGAGGGACTGCCGGCATGCACAATATGCCGTATCCTGCAGCCGGACTAGGCCACCTGGGGAAGGTCAGGGGACCTAGTGCACCGAATGTGGCGGATACCCCCTCCCTCTGCTGTTTCGACGGCGGCATAATAGGAATTTTTTAGCCCCTCCTTACATGGGTCGCGCTCGCAGGGGCTACTCGCCGGGCCGTAGGTAAACTAACGTAGATACCACGATCCGGCCGGGCCAAAGAGGTACACCATGGGGTTTGGTGGGTAGTCCGGCGTTTGGCTAAGAGCCCCACACGAAGCCCTCCCTGCTGGCTCCGCAGCACAGACGGCGAAGTGCGTTATCAAATACGCAAAGTATAAAAAAAATCAACATGGTGTATTGGTTTTCAGTCGTGTTTTAAAAGCAACATAGCTTTTAAAACACGACTAAAAGGTGGTCGAATGGTTTCTAACAATTTTTTTTATTCTTATAACATATTTGTATCAAATTTATTAAAAAAAATCCTTACATCATTATTAAGAAATAAGTATTCCAAATTTATATACATTACTTAGATCTATTTTTATTAAAATGTTTTTTTTTTATCAGGCAACTATCGGGAATAAACAGAATATACACGAGGGCACAGTGCTTTTTCTTCTCCGCGCTCCCATAAATGGCTCATGCAGTAACCGTCGATGTACTTTTGTTTTGTTGACAATTTCTTTTCCACAGACAGTTTCCTTTATTCCTATTTCTTTTATTCTTTATTCTGAGACCGCACCGATTTTGCAGGTATTTTATAATTTAATATTACGTCTGTACTTCTCTTCTTATATAACCGTACCCTTGTGGTATGTTTGCTTGCTTTACAAACCGCAAGTCGTGGCTTCAAATCCCTTGGGGACCAACGACTTTGCGTTATTGTTTCTTGATTGTATTAAGGTAATGTGGCCTGAAAAGAAGGATTATTCATGCGTCGGTTTATTAATTCAGTCCCGGTTGTCAAGAACATCCGTGGTAATCGTTATAAGATTTAAGAGAGCCTTTAAATATCCTGTTAACTAATCCATTCTTCGAAATAAGATCATCCCTTTGGGTTGCGGAGGTCAGATGCCTATCGCTCTGCGTTAAAACTGAGATTGAGGTAATTTGCCAACCCCGAATAAATTGTGAAAAAGGCTACGATCAAAGACGTCTCTTCTTATGTTTAAAAATAAATAGGTGAAAGTTCGTTTTGCTTAAACATAAAAACGGCTTCACCGATTCAGCTATATTTAATTTAAAAATATTAATGTTGTTAAAAGAACTTTCAAATTTCAGATAAGTCTATAGATAGAATGGTTCCCCAATTCAAAATATTTTTTTCCATAACAACCGCGAATGTTGAGATTTTCGCTTGCTCCTCTCAACAAGTCCTGCCTTACGAGCTTTTTACGAACGTATCTTTTTGTTAAAGTTAACTTTTTATAATAAAGTGGAAGAGTTTTTGTTAATGAACATATTTTTATTTAAAATATTTTTATGCGACTTATACCGCGGGCAACAACCTGTCGGATGCACATTTATATATTTTTATTAAATTTTATTTCTTTTGTGTTTCTTCATTCTTTTCAGAACAGTAGTTTTCTTTCTGAATTGGTAAAAGTATTCTTTTTAATCAATAAGCAAGTATACTCTCTTCAATATTGAAAGTAGACATTTGAATTTGAATTTGACTTTTACTTTACTTTTTGTATTCTTGATTTACTTTCATTGCGTATGAAAACAAACTTGAAAACTAGTGTATTCGTATGTTTAATGAATTAATCTACACGTTTAAATAAAATAAGTGTATGTTTGCAATCTCAAACATATAGTTTTTTTACTAAATGCGAATGAAATTATGGTATTTCTAACTGTATTTTTAACTGTTTGCGTTGGCATATATTTGAAACAGATAAGTTTACTTTGATGGAACTTACTCGTACACTGGTGTGTTACTGATGCTATAAAAGCAACTGAGGCTACTTTTAACTAAAATAAATGATATGGATTAATGAAATACATGAAAACCCGCTAAAATGTAAACAAAGTCTATAAACAATACAATAGCTACAAAACCGTCAATAAATGCTAAAATAATTCTTGCAGGAGTCTATTAGTATTAAACCAGAAAAATATATTGAAGTTAAACAACCTGCACTTTATATTGGTAATGGCTACGTAATATAAAAAAATCTTAGGACCCTTAATAATTGTTTGCATATTTTAGCATTCTATTAAATATATATAGTTTTTTTCTTATTTAACCATTAAAATCCAAGCACATTAAATAACAAAAGTCATTTTAATTTAAAGGTCACTTTTATAAATTTTGTTCCCTTTATAAAGTGTTAAGTATGTCATGGTATATTTACTTTTTATACGACTTTCTTTTCTTCTCGTAAGTAGTAACTTGTACCTTCTTGGCACTAAATGTGCAAACGATACGAAAAGACCGTTTATTACGTCAAGGAGAACATAAAATGGCGCAGTGGAACATAAAATTTTGAAATATTTCAAAGCAGACAATGGCCTGCCCTGATCTGTAACATTTCCAATTTCAGATTTGTTGGACTTTTCAAAAAGGGACTCAGTTTGGCTCTAGGCCGATAAATCTA
>JAOCPS010821107.1:0-10106 GCA_025505425.1 Graphium colonna
GTTATATGAATGTTATATATAAACACTAGCTGATCCACTCGGTTTCATTGAAGTTAATTTTTCTTTACTTTGTTCAAAATAAATTTTATGTTAAATGTCAACTAAATTAATTTATCCGCTTTTGCATGATCGAGTAAATGATATTGAACAATAAAAAAAATCACATTAATAATGAAAAGATAAAATAAAACTTGAAATAGTTACACAGGAGTAAAGATTTGCTAAATAAAAAAATAGTAGTTTATAGTTGAATTTTTCGATTTAACCACTAAGTTAATGCCTAATAAATATAAAAAAAATTGTGTGTATACAAGTGATACTCTTGTTTGTAAAACATTTTTCGGAGAAAATGTTTTATTATTACAACAAGTGTTTTCACCAAAGAAAAATGTAGACATGGCCATCCGGCATCCCCAAAAGTCACGTATACTTTATTTTATGCCGACTTTATAAAGGGCTGTGGTACTTCCCCGGCGAGCGCGGCCGTAGGAATGCAGCAAAAGCTGTGAAAGGATGTTATGCTCTACCACCTTGGACATATATAAAAAAAATAGAAACATTCGAATTGAAAACCTTCTTCTTTTTTGAAGTCAATCAGAAATATAAAGTAATTCATTACACTGTCGTCATTTTCGCAACACGATATAAGTTTTCGTTATGAAAATCGTGCAAGCATTTTTCGACAATTAATCTCAGGAACAAAGCTATACCGTACATTTAAGAATGAGGAATAACAAGAATTTTAACAATTTCACTTTTCACGTTAAAGTACGCGGGTGCATTAACCCGTTCTGCTTAATTCACCCGAGGGTTGGGTGAAAAAACAAAGCACTGAAGCCTTCGGGCGGCGAAACCGTAAAATACATAATTCAAAAGATAAACGACGTAATACTAGCTACCATAATTCAGAACGAGCGTAGAATACTGAAATCTTATACAATCTTGAGCAAAGTGGGAAACCGTTTTAATCAAAGTCTAAAAAAGTTGAGCGCGACAATAAATCGCGAGTGGCAGCGGTGCGAAATGATTCTCTTGTTAATAAAAAAGACGAATGGCCGCGATAAGAGTCTAGAGAGCCTCTACCAGTTCCTCTTATCAAAGGATTATTTCAGCCATTAAATCCATAATAAACCCAAACGATTTTTGGAAAGAAGTTCCTCATGGGGCGTTGCGGAGTCCCTAGCCGGCAAAAAACGTTCGTAACGTAAGATTTATCGTATCTATAGTCTATGTATGATGGCTATACAGTGTCTAAAGTATATGGGGGATGTCTATAGTCTATGGGGGATGACTGTTTATTTATTTCTTTAATTAATTATTTATATAATAGTTTACTTATCATAGAATAATTTATTTATTTATTTTTAATTATTTATTTGTGTATTGATTTATTTATAATGATTATTGTGGTTTGCTATTATTATTATATCTTATTCATGTAAATAGCCTTTTCTTTGTATATTATTAATAAATATTTTTATTAATAATAATTTTTTACAATAGTTTATTTCATATTTCTCGATAAAAAATCTTAATAAAAATGTTTACGTGAATAATTATTTTTTTATACCTCGAATAGAATTTTTCTTACAGTAACTTTCAAAATAAAAAAGGCAAAATATTAAAAAAGTATACCTAAGCAATACAAATTTGGATGCATGTGTTATTTATAGATGCTCCAATACTCCATAATGGATTAGATGGCCAAATTTTACAGGATATTGTTTTTATTTTTTGTATGGAAAGGAAGACAAATGAGCAAACGGTTCACCTGATGGTAAGCGATCCCATCACCCATAATGTCCGGAGAGTTCTGAGTGCGCCTCAACCAAGGAAATTCGATAGGAGTTTATTGGATGGGATTGGGTCAGGATTAAGGATTTAGAGTCACACACTTTATTTCATGTTGACTTTGTAAATGGCGGTAATACGGCCGTGGCAGCAGAAGCTATGAAAAGACGTAACGTTCTACCAGCTCGTAATTTTTAAAGTGCTACTTGACACTTACCTGTGGTAGTTCGAATACAAGAACATAACATTAGTACAGGGTACAAAATTAACACTCTGTAGCCAACTTAGGTTTATGATAATAATAAAAAATAATAAACATCATTAGTCTTTCTAGAACCAATCTAACAATACTTTCTATGCATCAAGTAAGTCGGGTCGTAAGCAGAGAAGGTATATAAAGAGCAGACTTATTCATGCATTGTCTTTTTTTATGGAAAGGAAGACAAACGAGCAGACGATTCACCTGATGGTAAGGGATCCCGTCGCTGTTTGATACACGCAACATTGAGTCGCGAGTGCGTTGTCAACCTAGAAAATTAGATAGAATAGGTTTATTGGATGGGATACCCATCCTATCCAATAAACCTATTCTATCTAATTTTCTTTCCCTACCCAGGGATTAAGGATTTGGAAGGGAAACGAGTGGGAAAAAAGGGTAGACATGGCCATCCGGCATCCCCAAAAGTCATGCATACTTTATTGTATGCTGACTTTATAAAGGGGTCTTTACCCGGGCGAGCGCGGTCGTAGAAGTGCAGCAAAAGCTGTGAAAAGATGTTATGCTCTACCACCTTTTTATACTTCTAATTATATTGAATAAAGACGCGGATACATTATAAAAATCCATCGGATTGGGATTTCAACTTAAGTCGACTCGATTCTCTACTCTTTTTAGGTTATATTTTTGTGATGGAATTTGACTGAAAATAATAATTTAAACTGTTAAAATAAATATAGTTTAAAATAACTAAAAGCACAATTTAACAGTGCATCTAATTAAAAGGTTAAAAATAATTATATATCAATATTATTATGAAAAAAACCGTTAGGCGCTCTATGACATTTTTTTCGTATCCTTATCGAGGGATTTCTTTTTCATATAAATAATCAAATAATATGCAATAAAAATATTGCAACTATAAATTCAGATGTAAACCATCTTACTACTCAAGCTGGATCAAACTAGACACAAAACAAAATTTTATTAAAATTAGTTCAGTAGTTTAGGAATTTACCGCGGACAAACAACATACTTATATATTAAGATTAATACAGATCGAATAAAAAATCTGTTATCTTTTTTGAAGTCGTTAAAAATTTATCACTTATTCCACAGATTACAAAATGTGTTTGGTACAAATTATTTCACAAAAAACAAAGCCATTTATCGAATTGGCTATCATATTGTGGTGCACTTAGCAAAATTTGTGTGTATGATGCATCATGCATTTTAATATTTGCACGTCGCCTAGCTTTAGCATTCGAAGGACTATTCGACAGAAGGAGGACGTGAAAGTGTAAAATATTTAATTTCCGCACAGAACTCTATTTAAAATTAATTTCGATAAACTACAGTAAATCTGAGACTTAAACAAATATTATTTTGTCATACTTTGTACTCTGAGGTTACTGATAGAAAGCTTATTTATGGCGTCTAACAAATGAGGAAACAAATAAACTGTCTCCCAATATTATCAATGGAGTATAAAAATAACAATAAGCCCAGTCGGGTTAGCTCAAAAATAGGGGTTTCCTATATTTAATTATAGTCAGATTTTTTATTGCGCCAATGCTTAGGGTTAATAAATACCTTAAATCTAAAAACTCGATCAGTGCAACGCACCGGCCATATTTGCTTGAATGTCAAACTTTTTTAGCCATATCTCCTTTATTTTTTATTTCTTCACAAAAGTAATAAGGACCAAAGTTATTGCAAATTTGATTCTCTACAACTTTGGTTCATATAATTTTCATCGTACAATCAATGTTAACGAAAATAACTGCAAAAAAACAACTCAAAGTATAATTTACCCTGTATATCGATTATTATCGAATATTAAATTTCCCACAACTTTGATTCTTATGATTTTTTTCAGAAATCAATACTTAAGCTGCTACGCCTATGGTAAATGTACCGGTACCCAAGCGACCATGTAGCCTGGGCGGTGACGTCATCGGCAGATGCTATTATTCCTCGACAGCAGCTCCACAACATATTTGCAATTACAGATTTGGCTCCAATATGAAATCGATGCGACATAATGGGGGTGGAAGAAAACTGCTCATTGATTAGAGCCGATAACAGCTACGGCACAAACGTAACTGAATCATTATTAAAAATTATTTCTTGCAAATGCAAGGGCAATTATGGAAAAATGTGCGGCTGGCGCAAAGCAGGCTTGACATTTTCTGATATATGTGTTGAATTTGAGGACAGCTCTAGTGAATAAACCATTGATATGGAGTAAAAAGAACAAGAGTTCAATAGGACAGTTACTGTGATATGTTTTTGAAAAATCAAGCCTACTTATTGTAATTATTTATAAAGAACCCCTGACCGACTTCTTACAAGTTGCAGAAATAATTGGGATTGCAGATGAAAATACTTTTAAGGACAAAGATCTGGTGGAAAATGAAACGTGGATTAGGCCTACTGGGGATACCACGTAAAGAAACGCACCTGGAGCTCATGTCCGAGCGAAAACGGCGTGATCGGAGTGAAGCGGAAGATATAGGCGGTGTCGGCGGCCTCGTGCATACGCGTGACCGTCACTGTGATTAGTTGATACGCGCGTTGATATTGATATTGGAAAATTTTGGCTAATACTATGACCCCTGATATTATTACAAAATTATGATGCCAATAGAGTACTGAGTGCTCTACTTTAATATTGTTAGTGAGTCACCAGTCACCCTGTTATATATGTTGAGCGTAGAGCTCAGTGCCAGTTTAACTCTGTTTACTCGAGGCGGACTTGAGTTTAAATCGTGAGGGACTTGTATATCTAATCCTATGCTAAAGGGGAATTTAAACTCAGCTTATTGCAATACATTTGATCATTACGTCACAATATTCAAAGGTATTAACACGTAAGGCAATTATAGTTATTAAATGTAAACATGAACATGCATAATGTATCGCACATTTACTCACAGACTATAACATATTATGTAGAGTAAATAACAAACGAAGTATTTAGAGTTTTGTACACCGGTATATAAACATAGCTCGCTGAAAGCGGTGCGGTCCCCGTAGTAATTGTGGCTGGTATTGTTAGACGCTCGTGGTGTTAGATCGATAAGTAAGCCGGTAACAAGGATCACGAATTCTGAAGACGTTTTGACGAGATGAGTAACTTTTATTATATAAATTCTTCAGTTTTATAATATCAATATAGATTAATAGTGTAAAGCCAAGAGTTTGTTTGTTTGGTTGAACGCGATAATCTCGGGAACTATTGATCCGAATTAAAAAAAAATCAGTGTTAGATACTTTAATGTCTTGCCATTCATCTGTCTTTATTCTAAACAACAATAAATATTAACAAAACTATAGTATAAAAATGCACCATGTGACAGCTGGCAGATGTGAAACAACGAAATTATTTTGTACAAGTAAATAAAAAAGATTATTATTAATATAATTAATTCTTTAATAGATTATAACTTTTTAATATTATAGCGTCACACACTACTACATACATTCCATAATATTGCATGGCGACGCGTCGCCACGATCTGTATCGCCACGCCAAAGATCAGGTTTGCCCTAGCCTATAGATGTTTAACATCAAAATAGCTCTAATAGTCGTAAGTCATAGCAATAATAACAAAAATGGTCTTCTAGTACTTAAATCCATGATAAACTTTAAATTTATGAAGGTTAAATTGAAAAGTAAAAAGAAAAAGATGTTTATTTTTGAAAATACAATCAATTTAGAAAAAGAAAAATAAATTAAATAGTATTGCCACAACATTTAATTAAAAACCGATTTCAAACGTCGTAGAAGAGAAATTTATTGCTGTATTTCGATAAACAAAGCAAACAAGACTGTTCATTTTTACATTCATTACAGATAAATAATGGAGACACGAGATCAAATATTAAAAACCGCGTACTTTTAAAGTTGGTTAATATCTTTATAAAACTAAACCTGCGTTTATTTAAATACTGAAGCGTCGCTGTACTAATTTAATGATAATAATTTTTTATGATAATATCATTAAATCGGGAATTGATTATAAATGAAACAGTTCGTATGTACTGAGTACACAGCATAAATCATGTGCCATTGCGTATATCAGATACGGATATTCCGTTTAGATTTATGCGATGCCATGCGGGTCCCGTAGCTCGTTTCCCGACGGATGTCCGGTGCGCTGCGCCCGTTTCCGACACTTGCACCCTCTATTTTATTAAACTACACATTTTTCGTAAGTACAACAAAACGAAATCTTTGTCGTTAAATGATTCTCAATCATTTTGATTTTGATTTAAAGATATTTGAGTTTTCGTCTATCGATAATGAATGTATATATTATTTATTCTTACATGTATGTTTGCGATTCATATGTGAATTAATCTCTTTTCTCTTCTCTAAACAATCTCATAAGCTCTGTATCTTCTTAAATAACGTTACTTGTGTCTGGAAGGTATTCAAACACTCATTTATACAGTTATAAAAACCTGTTTGGCTTTTGTTTGCTATATTTTTCTAATCTCAGAAAGTTGTGGTTTAATAAGCAAATCTTTTTCTATATGTTAGACAGATTTATGAAAAAAAGTTAAGGCCAGGCCTAACGCTATAGTCGTTAGGGCCTAGGCGCAATAGTGACAAGAAGTATGAAAACAGGGGCTAAGGTAGTTTATTACAAAGTGCAGTATTTTGTTTAATTTCCTTATGAATTATAACCAATTTTATCTCAAATTGAATTATATTAGTATTTGTACTTAATACGTAAAATTATTATTACTAAAATGCTTTTGGTAGTATATATGCATTAAGTTTATAAGGTGGTAGAGCATAATATCCTTTTACAGCTTTTGCTGCACTTTTACGGTCACGCTCGTCATAAAATAAAGTATGCATGACTTTTGGGGATGCCGGATGGCCATGTCTACTCTTTTATTTTCCCACTCCTATCCCTCCAAATCCTTAATCCCCACCCATCCTATCCAATAAACCTATTGTATCCAATTTACTAGGTTGACAACGCACTCGCAACTTTATGGATGTTGCGTGTGTCCTTGGGCGATGGGATCACTTACCATCCGTTAACCGTCTACTCGTTTGTATTCCTTTCCATACAAAAAAATACAATACGGAGGCTGATTAGTTAATTAACAAACAATTAAATATAGGTTCAAAGTTTCCTACGATTCCGTTTAAGGAATAAACAAAGTCGAATAAAAATTAGGAGCACGCCACAGCACCACCAATCTATTTTGTTTCCACGATTAAGAAAGTAAATTATAAATTATGCGATGAGATGCAATTTTTATGTATGAACTTAGTATTAAGGCCGTACCACTAAATAACATTAAAAATTAATTTAAAACTTAATTTGCGTTAAAGTCTTGTCAACGCCCTGCGTCAGTATAAATACGTCGCTAAGTATCTAAAGCAAACTATTAAAATTTGACACCAAATATAAATTCTTTATTTAAACTTACTTATTTAAATTAATTAAAGGAAGTTTTTTCTGTTAATTTTTACATATAACATGTTTTTTTTTACATATATGATAATTTATTACTGTTCACGCCTTTTGTGATTTATTACTGTTTTAGGAGTTCCAAATGGTTATCCAAAAGGTGGTAGAGCATAACATCCTTTTACAGCTTTTGTTGCACTTTTACGGCCACGCTCGTCCGGGGTAGTACCACCGCCCTTTATACAGTCAGCATAAAATAAAGTATGCATGACTTTTGGTGATGCCGGAAGGCCATATCTACCCTTTTCTTTTCCCGGTCCTTTACCCTCCAAATCCCTAATCCCGACCCCATCCTCTCCAGAAAACTATGGTATCCAATTTCCCAGGTTGACAACGCACTCGCAAATCTCCGGATGTTGCATGTGTCCATGGGTGGCGGGATCACTTACCATCAGGTGAACCGTCTGCTCGTTTGTCTTCCTTACCATAAAAAAATACAAGCTGTCGATTTCATTTTTTTATAAGACTATGGTATCATAAATACCGTACACCTGCTTCCGCATACTATACTGATCATTCACGTGTAAAAACTCTTTGAAATTTTTTGTTGAATATCGTATGTTCGTGCTCACTGTGCTCGTAATATCATGTGAGCCTTTTTGTATTTTTAGGCGGATGGGAGCAGGGTAAGAAGCGTCGGAAATTTATTCTACAACCTCCTCTTAACTGGCCTTTATATCAAAAATGGACGTTTTTGTTTACAGATGTTTTTAATGCGTATTATATATGTTATAAAAGAAATAAGGTTTAATTGAAATAACAATATGTATATTTTTTTAAAACATTTTAATACGCTGCATGTTCGTATAAATTCCTAATTTAATTAATTAATTTTATAACCACATACATGTAAAATGCAACATTCATTTAAATGCAGTTTTAATATACAACTTAAATAAGTATATTATATACTACCTGTGGTTTTATCCAATTGACATGGTTATTAAATTTTATGGGGTTTATTATTTTATGGAACCGTAATCCTATACCTAAAAATATTCGCCATTTTATTATAATGTCGCCCATAGATACACGCAACATCCGGAGAGTGACAAGTGCGTTGTCAACCTGGGAAATCGGATAGAATAGGTTTATTAGAAAGGATGAGTCGAGATAAAGGATTTGGAGGAAAAGGAGTAAGGAAAGAGAAAGATAAATATGGCCATCCGGCATCCCCAAAAGTCATGCGTGCTTCATGTTTTGCCGACTTATAAAATTGTTGTAAAACATCTGTAAAACTCCGCGCTCTCGCTTGCACACTCGGTGTAATGTGACAATGAGTCATACTTTTTTGAGTGTAGCTGGCGCCATCGATTTATAAGGCGTTATTGCGTCAATAAAAGTAACCTAGGTTTCTCCCTGTACCATCGGTTATATAGTAGTCGAAGAACTATCAAAATTGGTTAGGCTGTATCGAATATTAGTCGACCCCAACAGATAGACAGACGAAAATGTAAGAATGGTTCGTTCTTCATTAGCGCCGTATTACTTTTATATGCATTTGATGCAAAATTGTTATTTCGACATAACAAAAAGATTCTTTAATTTTATTTATACGTATTATTGTATAGATATATAAAGATTTGACCACTGAGAGTAATTTATTCCCGGAAATTTTATTATGAAAAAAAAATATATAACCGTAAAATTTTTATTTTAGATATTTACAAATGTAAGTTAAAACTGTTCATATGTGCAAGTCAAGGTAATGTCGGGGCTGCTAACAAAACTAACGAGATTTTTAACAAAGAAGGAATGAGACAGGTTATGGGTAAGTTATGTTGAAGTAACCTTTAAAAAATTCAAATACCAGGGATGCATTTAAATAATATTCTTAATAACCAAATGTAATATGTTACATATCCAAATCAAGCAAACTACGAGTAGCAGCGTAGTTTCTGAAATTAGCAGAAATGTGAGGGCTTACTGCTAATATACCATCTCCGAGTAGTCTGTAAGAACTGCTTGGGCCCATGATCACTGAAACAATGGTTGCTTGAAAATGTTAGATGCCACGTAATTTGTACTTGAGTGTGCAGTAGGAGTTTATTTACGGAAGGCGTTTATTTTAACAAAAAGAATGTTTTTAAACGAGTTTTTATAGGCATAACAAATGAGACCAAACGCGATGGAATTAGAGAGTTCCTGTGGCGACTTCTATCATCAGATCAGCTTTAAGTCATCATAATATTGCATTGTCACCCAATGTACATATGCGTGCAGTATTTCAGCTTAATCGGAAACCGAAAAATGGGTCAAATTTATCTCGTAAGTTTCCATTACAGATGCCCAGACTACGGGACAGATAAAAATAAATAATAGGTTCCCAAAAGAGACAGTATGTTCAATTGTATGCATGTTTTTGAGAATTACGCGAATATTTGACATTTTTAAATAATACAACTTTACGGATTTTATCGCGGTTTATTTAAAAATAAACCACGATAAAATCCGTAAAGTTGTATTATTTAAAAATGTATGCATGTTTTTTATATATGTTTACCGATTTCTTTCCAACAATTAGAAACCGATTTTTCATAGCTTTTATAGCAGCTTGTAAAGGTTTTACATCTCGCATTTAGTCTTAGTGGTCACACATT